>BHFT01029792.1:0-103063 GCA_004320025.1 Laticauda laticaudata | reverse complement strand
AAGAAAGAAAGAAAGAAAGAAAGAAAGAAAGAAAGAAAGAAAGAAAGAAAATTAGTTACAACATTTATCTAATGGTTGCTAGCATGAAAACAGAGGTCTGTTTTGGAGATCGCTTCGTATTTTTAATGAGTGTAAACAATGATGCATTTGGGAGGAAAGGGTTAGGCCTTCTCCTCCTCCTCCTCCTCCTCCTCATCATCATCATCACTACCTCTGGTCTATCTTTTACTTTCTCTGATTATTGTGTGGAATTCTTGGTGTTCTTTGATTGTTGTATTTGATAATGGCCCCCCAGTTCTTTGACCCAGGTCTTCTTTGGCCCCCTTGCTAAGCCATATGGTTTCTTCTATATGAAATTCAATCTGGGATAGTCACAGTCTAATAGTCTTGTAGAAAAAGGGTTAATGCAAATTTCAGGCTGTTAATACTCATGGCAATAAAACTGAGCCCAGGGCATATGGGGTGGCTTGAACATTTGAACAGAATAACATATTTTTTTAATCATTTCAAATTTCTCCTTACCAGCATATATCTTCTGGAGGGCAACTTTCATACTGGAATTCAATTATTGAAAGGGTGCCCTTCCTTGAAAGAAAAAGAAATGCAATTAAAAGACTGAAAATACGACTTTCTCTCCCCTCTTTTTCCTTACAGAGGTTTTAAAAAATCTTCTAAGTGGGTTGAAATCCAATGTACTTCCCATCTTTTGGAGGGGGAAAAAAGTGACAATGAGGAAAGACACACTTTGATGAAATGCCAAACAAGAGCAACCTGAGGGAGAAAAGAAACTGCATTCCTGTTTTTTTTTTAAAGACATCAACATCTTTTAAAATTAAAAATACTCACATATAAGCCAACTTTAGAACGCTTTTTTTTTTTTTTAAAATTTGGGGGGTCGGCTTATACGCGGCATAAACTCTGATTTTTTTTTATAACCGACCGTTATAATTGTGGTGTGAAGGAGGGCCCGAATCCCCTGGTTCAGCCAACGGGTTAATTTTTCAGACCTCGGTGGGTCAATGACCGCTTGGAAGGAAAATCCCCACTTTCTCTCCCTCTCGGTAGGCGTGCCTCCCCCGATTTTGCGCCAAAAGCAGCGACTTAGTGAGGTGCTTCCCGCATTTGAGAGTCACTGGCTCTCCGCCTCCCGTGTCAGCTGGCCTTAGCAGCCTCGCCTCAAGTAAAGACCCGCGCGACGCCATCGGCGCGCCATTTTTTTTTTTTCTCCCTGGATGGACGATCGAGCCCGCAACTTTTGGGCCCCGGTCGCCGCCTTTTCCCTCGGGCTTCATTCGTTGCTGTTCAGGAGTCGCGCCCCAAAAGTCCTGTCCTCGCCACAATCTTTCTGACGGTGGAGCCTTGGTCTTTGGCCCAATCTTCGCAGGCGTTGAGCTCGGCGGTTGATCGTCCCACGGAGCGTGTTGCTCAGAACGGGATAAGCCTGACAGATCGAAGTTAATTGGGATGAGGGGTTATTTCGTGCTGGGATCTACTCAAAAATAGTTATAATTTACCTGGTTCCAGCTCTGTGGGAAATGTTCGGTAAATTACGCCATCTCCAGATTTTTTTCATGGGTCCCTCCAGATTTCCTTTATCAGGAGGGTTGAACACCATGGTATTTGGGGGTCGGCTTATATGCGAATTTTTGCAAAATTCCTCATTTTGGGGCAGTTTTTTTAAGGGTCGGCTTATATGCGAGTATATATGGTAGTAGAACATAGAACAGTGATTTACTTATAAATAAATGCATTTCACATGGAAGATTTTGACAAGCAGGTTGTAAACCTGAATTGAAGAACTGTTTCAGAGTTTCTGATTGACAGGGAACACAGCTATGTAATCATGTATAAAGCAGGGTTTTCCAAATTTGGCAACGTTAAGATATATGGACTTCAACTCCCAGAATTCCCCAGGCAGTGTGAAGGTCAGTTCCATTGATCTTGCATAGGGCCAGGGCACATCTGTCTAATACAGATAGTCCTTGACTTACGATCACAATTGAGCCCAGAATTTATGTTGCTAAATGAGACATTTATTAAGTGAGTTTTGCCCCATTTTATGACTTTTCTTGGCACCTTTGTTAAGCGAATCACTGCAGTCGTTAAATTAGCCACACGGTTGTTAAGGGAATCTAGCTTCCCGCCTTGACTCTGCTCATCAGAAGGTCACAAAAGGGGATCAGTGATGACCCCGGGACACTGCAACTGTCATAAATGCAAACCAGTCATCAAGCATCCGAATGTAAATGGGGATGCTACAACAGTACTAAGTGTGAAGAACGATCCTAAGTTATTTTTTTCAGTGCTGTTGTAACTTCGGTCACTCCATGAACTGTTGTAAGATGAGGACCTACCTGTAAGGGTTGAGATCATGACAAATAAGGGGAAAGCATTGCTAAAACAAGTAGTCTGACCATATCTGCCTTTCAGTTTTGCTTGTCAGTAATAAGTAATAGATCCCTTGCAAGTGGATTCCTCAAAGAATAGCTTTATTGGAAATACCAATGTCAGCATTCCAGAAACCCTCCAGTCCACCCAATTTTTTTTTCAAAGCTTCCTTCTTATTTGGAAAGTAAACTGGCACAACTGGGGAATCCTGAATCTGAAAGTTCCGGGCTTCCTTGCAATAAGTAAAAAACTACAAATCCATCCCCTGCACCCATCATCACATTACATGGCCCAATCACCATCCAGCCCAAGTTCAGATGTCCTCTCACTTATGTGCAAAACAACCTGACCTTGAATCAGAAAAAGAATGTTATTATGTCTAACTAGATATACTCCAGTAACTTCCCCCCTCCCACTTTCCCAGGTTCAAATGTGGCAGTGTGGGAGTATTCTGATCTTGATATGGCTTCCAGAGCTGACAACCATATTGGCATGTATCTGGTGAAACCAACTCTGAGGGCCCCCTTGATTTTCACCTAATTAAAAGTAAAAGTTTTCACCTCAACCCCAAACAATCAAGTCACATGACCCAATCAAAGCAGCATCTGCTGGTCTGGTGACATCACTCCTCCTTCCTCCAGCCAGGTGCAAGAACGTCCCTGGTTCCCAAGATAAAGTATTTTGCTTCGACCACCCCACTCTCTAATCCCTCCCTATCCTTCAGCTCCAGTGTGGCAGCACTGAAGCTCCAAGATGGGCTTCAGCCAAGCCAGCTTCAGGATTGACATTGTTTTTGGCAGTACCAGCTGCAAAACAAGAAAGCTGAAATCCCCCAGTATCTGAACAGCATTTGATTGGAGTTGGTAGATGTTAAAAACAAATCATCTTAATGCAACGACAGCTGAAGTCATCCAAGCTGATCGTCACTTGCCTTGTTACAAGGATAGATCCGATTACAAGCAATTAGGTGCTTGATCATAAATTGTTTGTCAGCCTGCAGATGATATCCTGAAAGCCTGGGTCTCTCTAGGTATTAATCAACCAGGGCAATTGTCTGCCATACAAATCTGCTCTAAGCTGATGGGATTTTTTCTCCCGGGAGAAATGAGGAATGCAAAATTAATTTCACACATATACATGCACGTCAAAGGTGGAGGAAGAAAAGGGAGGCCATTTAAAGAGGGGGCTAGTTTTCTTTAAAGTGTGTCCCTTAAACTAAGAATAGCTTCTGGAATCAAAGGATGTCTCTGGAGGTCCCCAACAATCTGACATGTCCTTTGGCTGCTATATCCCAAAAAGTTAAAAAGAAAGAAATGAGAAGCTATCATCCTTGGTCTTCCTCCATGGAATCTTCTGAACCAGAAGACTTTGCTTTGCTAGATTGCTTGACTTAGAAGATCTAATACTCATAAAAGATTGATTGATTGACCAATTGATTGTAATGGCCATGAAGTCCTTGGTGCTCTCTGAGCTTGGTTGTTTTCTTGCAGATGTTTTGTTTCCCAACTAGCATGGAATAGAATAGAATTCTTTATTGGCCAAGTGTGTTTAGGCACACAAGGAATTTGTCTTGGTGCAAATGCTCTCAGTGTACATAAAAGAAAAGATACATTCATCAAGAATCAAGAATCATCAGGTACAACACTTGATAATAGTCATAGGGTACAATAATCAATCAAACCATACTAGGAAATAGTCAATATAAATTGTAAGGATACAAGTGACAAAGTTGCAATCATACAGTCACAAGTGGGAGGGGATGGGCGATAAGGAGTGATGAGAAGATTAATAGTAATAGTAGTGCAGACTTTGTAAATAGTTGGACAATGTTGAGGGAATTATTTGTTTAGCAGAGTGATGGCATTCGGGGAAAAACTGTCCTTGTGCCTAGTTGTTCTGGTGTGCGTCTATAGCGTCGTTTTGAGGGAAGGAGTTGAAACAGTTTACGTCTGGGATGCGAGGGGTCTATAAATATTTTCCGAGCCCTCTTTTTGACTTGTGCAGGATACAGGTCTTCAGTTGAAGGCAGGTTGGTAGCAATTGTTTTTTTCTGCAGTCCTAATTATTCTCTGAAGTCTCTGTCTGCCTTGTTGGGTTGCAGAACCAAACCAAACAGTTATAAAGGTGCAAATGACAGACTCAATAATTCTTCTGTAAAACTGTCTTGAAAGGAATTGGGTTTGCAGAGAGGAGGAAGAGAAAGGGAGCAGGAAGAGGTGGACAATGACTGTAGGATTCTTGGTGCTCTTTAAGCTTGGTTCTTTTCATGCAGACATTTCATTATCCAACAAGGTAATATCATTAGTCTCCACGTGCAGAGATTTTCTCTCTATTTACTGTATATACAAGTGGCTTGCTCTCTCAGTGTTGGAGAGAATATTCTGGTGGTTCCTTGGTGAGGCTGTTGCTTGCTGCTTGACTGTTCAGATATTCTCCTATCTTGCTTGTATTGATTTGTGGGATTCCATGTCAGCCTTACAAAAACTTCAACCTTCAGAAAGGGTTCAAATTAGACATGGTGGTTCCTTGAAGCTTGGAGGAGGTCAATGAATAACAAACCTTCCAAACTTAGATAAATCATCCATAGTATCTCTTCTGCAATCTACTGGTGTCATATTGGGTTTCTACCACACTAAATAGAACCCAAGGGGTAAATCAGTGTCTCTCAGCTGAAAAATGTATGGACTTTAACCACCAGAATTCCCAGCCACCTATCAAGGAGTTTCGTCAGAAGATTGTGGAGAACAACAGAGCTAAGAATCTGTGGTAGTTCCAAATCCAGAAGGACAGGCAGGCATTAGATAATCAAGCAGACACTGTAGTAGTAGACAATTTAACAGACAAAGACCGAAGAGCTTGGGAGGCAAGGAGCCCCTTGACGTGAGTGATGTGCAATTGGCCATGCCTACCCAGTTATGCCCAACAGTCACATGCCCACCAAGCCACAATCACAGAACCAGTAGTAAAAAAAAATTAATCCCACCACTGGGTTTAACTACCAGTCATGTCATTAAGTTTGGGGAAATGTGAAAAGGCTGAAATTTACACATTAAGGTAGGCTGTACACTTGACACTACTTATCTAAATCTCATTCAACCTCTTTCATTATAGTGTCATGGCAGGTTGCATATTTTATTCTGAAATAATTGCAGGGATTTTGAACTGGGAACAAGATAGTTCTCTCTCTCTCTCTCATTTTACAAAAATAAAGAAGAATTTTGGCAGCAATTCAGCATGGTGGGTACATTCCATCATGATAGGTTACCTTTAATTAAAAGCTAAAAGGCTGCTGGAGTCACCTTCAAAATATTAAAGAAAAGGAAAATCATTGCATAAAAAACTTAATCCTGCCTCTTGGCTAGAGATTTCCCCCCCTTGCCATAATTACGCCTATCTGCACTGGCCCAGAAAGAAGCAATTATGCATATGAGCAGGTTAATTTACTTAAAAGGTATGCAAATTCAAAATTATTTACTGTAGGGCTGGATATTCCTCACTTCAGTTTCTAATTTAGAAATGGTTATTTGATAAGGGGTGGTTTCTCCGGGGGCCATTATAACTGAAAATATCACACACACACACACACACACACACGCAAATATTTATATTTGAAGAGATCATAATAAGATCCTTTTCCGCTACTGCTTTGGTGACGCCATTCTATAGGTTGGATGCTGTCAGATTTTATTTTCTGAATTTATTAGATGTCAGCCAGGAAATACATACACAACAAGCTGTTTCTAATTCTAGCACAATGTATCAATAATCCTTGACTTGCAAGGATTTGTTTAGTGACCATTACAATGGCACTGAAAAAAGTGACTTGCAACCATTTTGCACAGTTACGACCTTTCCAGCATCTCTGAAATTCAGAGGCTTGGCAAACTGGTTCATATTTATGACGGTTCCAGAGTCCTAGGGTCCTGTGATCGATCCCCTTTTGCAAACTTCTGACCAGGAAAGTCAGTGGGGAAGCTAAATTCCCTTAACAACCTGGTTACTAACTTATCAACTGCACTAATTCACTTAGCAATGGAGTCAAGGAGGGCCTCCCTCCCACGGAGCCTTGAGTGACTCAATGGAGTCACTCAAGGCTCCGTGGGAATATAGGAAGTCCTCAACTTACAATCAGGACCAAAATTTCCATCGTTAAGCAAGACGGTTGTTAAGTAAATCGAGCCCAATTTCACAACCTTTTTTTTTTTTGCCGCAACTGTTAAGCCAATCACTCCAGTGGTTAAGTGAATAGGGTGGTCATTAAGTGAACTTGGCTTGCTTCCCACTGCTTTTTAAAAAAACTGGCTGGGAAGGTTGAAGATGACAATCCCCTCACCCTGGGACCCTGCAACCATTTTAAATATGTGCCAGTTGCCAGGTACCCAAATTCTGTCCCCATGACTGTGGGAAATGCTGCGACGGTCATAAGTGTGGGGACCCATCATAAGTCACTTTTTTCAATGCTGTTGTAAATGTGGACTATGTTCTGACCTAGGCTTCCCCAACAGCGCAAAGCCGACTCCTCATCCCAATAAACCCTTTTTTATTTAGTTTACAGTGAATTCCTCTCTAGCAAAGTCCTGGCCAACAATCTTTCAAGATATTTCACAATTACAGACCTTTGTCAGGCTTGGAGAGTTGGCAGGCTGATATCTTTCAGATGCCACACTGTAGTAGACAATAATTGGCAAGAATGCAGGAACAGATCTTCACCCAATTGAAATCATTGTCTCCTGCAAAACCCCACTCCCCTTTTGCTCCTCTTTTATTCCCTATGGGAGAGGCCATCCACCATCCACCTGTGCCTTTACTTCCAAGTTGACCCTTGTTCCTTAGCTGTTCCCTTCTTCTGGCAGCTCTGTGCATGCACATACTGGGAAAAGGCTCCAGCTGTTCTTCTGCCTCACTGATGTCCAAATCCAAAGACAGCTGATAAATGTCAGATGGCCCTGGCCCCATCTCTGCCTCTGACGCAGAGCCCATGTCAGAGCCTTCCCCAGACTCCAGGACTGGCCCATGTTCCTCCCCAACCTCCTCACTGCTTGAGTCTGCTGCCAGCTCTGCTGGCGGGCCACAACAGATTAAACAAATGGTTGCAAGACAAAGGCCAAGTGTAATAGGGACCAATGCATGGAAAGGTATACAATGAATGCAAGCAGACTTCTTTTAAAAAAATATTGCTCATTTGCAGTGCCATTCTTTAATAAAATAAAACTGCATTACCAACTGAAATTGCATTTCAAGGAAAGAAGCACGGTGCTTAATACAGATCAATTAGGTTTCCTAGGAGAAACAGCATATTTTTTTTTCAGTGGGAGGCCCATTCCTCTGGAATTCCCCAGCCCATGATTTATGATGATTGTCCACATTTCATTTCATTTTTGTTTTCATTTCATGCATTTTTATAGCCTGGTTTGCCTCTAAGGGGGGGAAAAGGCAGCATACTAAAAGCATTGTTCCTCATTCTTGTTCTTGCAAATCAGGTTGGGATGGTTGGGAAGGAAAAAAAAAAAAGCTCATTCTAAAATCATCCAATTGAAGATAAGTCTCCCAATTTCAATTTAACATGCTCACTATTACGGTATCTTAGTTTGTGAAATGGCCCATTTTAAACGGACTGGAAAACCCCAGCAATTCACACCTTGCTTTGGGTTCTTTTGTTGACTTGAACCTGTTCTTTGTTATTGTTTCTGTATTTCTTTTCTTCTACATATTTCAGACTCCAGCTGTGTGTTGTGTGCGTGGGTCCACATTCTGAGATCCTTCAGCTTTTCTGAAAAGAAATCTGTTCCAAATGCAAAACACAAGCAGAGGAGTTTCAGTTTCACAACACCAAGCAGCTTTAGTACAGAACAGTTGAGCTAAGCCACGTCCAGGCTCCTTGCTGTCTCTTCCTTGCTCACACAGCAAATACTGCTTCAGTTTCCAAACAGCCCTCAACTCTCTCACACACTGACAGGATGCTATCCAGATGAATATACCGATGGATGCTGGTAGGCAGAGGCACCATTTCCCTCCCTTATTTTTCTCCTCCCAAACTAAGCCCGACCACAGAGTTTCATAGCGAAGCACGGGTATCGAGCTAGTTGATTATATGCCATCAAGTCAATGCCACTTCTTGGTGATCACATGGATAGATCTCCCCATTGACCTGTACCCAACTTGATCCTTCAGACAGAGTAACCATCACTGCTGTAACCGAGTCTACCCATTTTGCTGTCTGGATTAATATTATTTTAAACACTTAAACATCAATGTAAATCATCTTCCACTTCTGTTGGGTCAAGAGAGAAAGAGCGAGTGAGCACATATGCTTTCTGAACATTGTAGTGCAGAAAATCAGCACTCATTTGTGGTGCTTTGAAGTTGTTGAACAACTTACACTCTCAAATAATTCTACCCTCTTGTGTGTGTGTGTGTGTGTGTATGTGTGTTTTAACTTCCCGCATCCTTTTTTTTACCTATCCAACTATCTGCAGCCATTAATGCTACTCAAGATATGATCTGAATAGTCTTTTCATTATAGGATATCACAGAAACATCCTTAGATAATGGATAACAAGGAAGGCAATTAAGGCTCCACTTGCAGTAATAATACAGGGCTCAGAATAACAACATGAGAGATATAAATGCATATGTTTTATCTCGAAAGCCAGTCTAAATTAGTTCTCAGGGAGTGGCATAAGATTTGGGTAAAGAGGCTTACAGGCCTTAAGAGCATGCACAAAGGGTGGGGTTTTTTTGGAGTGCCTCAATCTTGCATTTTTAAGGATCTTGTGGCAAACTTTGCATAAAATTATCCTAAACCTGTATTGAGCAATCAGCTGGGCTTCTGTTTCACACCAAGTATTAACCTGATTTGGTTTTGGTTGTGTGTGGGGGTGGGGGGGAAGGTGTTTATTCAGCCTGAAAAGTTTGTTAATCAGGCTTTATAGCTTCACATTTATATGTAGGCCAGATGGCAAGATCTTGGTCAAACCAGAATGAAACCAACACTGGACTCATCCATCCTTCCAAGGTGGGTAAAATGAGGACCCAGATTATTGGAGGCAATATGCTAACTCTGTAAACCACTTAGAGATGGCTGTAAAAGCACTGTGAAGTGGGATATAAGTCTAAGTGCTATTGCTATTTGGCTTAGGACATTTGCAAACCGAGTCACTCTCCTGGTTAAGCCTATAGGTCAAATCCTATAGCTTGGTTTTGATTGATCATGTTATAAATAAACCATTTTCCCCCTCCTCCTCCTCTTCTTCCTCTTCCTTCTCCTCTTCCTCCTCCTTCCTCCTAACATATTCCCACAGGTGCAGGGTATGCTTTTTAGATCATTGAACGCCACTTTGCATGGTTAGCCGCATTTCCAGGGCGCAGGCCCACAGTTTACATATCTTTGTTGGTGGGGTTTTGCCATCTCTGTTTTGGGTGCCCGTGTGGTTGCTGGGCCTTGACTTCTAGTTGGTAGGCAGTCTTGGCCACAGTGGAAGGTGCTGCTGTCAGGACATGTGCATACCAGCGGAACCAGCCTTCTCTCCTCTTCTCTGTAATTGATGCCATACAACAATGTTGTCAAATGGTGTCATTTGTGATGTGGTCAAGAAAGGAGATGCCCGATATCCAATGGAGCATTCACATTTCCATGGCATGGAGATACCTTCTGGTCCCTGTTATTGCTACCCAGCATTCAGTGCCATACAGTGCAGCAGATTTAAGTCAGGTTGGCATTCGTCTGTCACATAACACAACAGTGTTATAGGGCCAGCAATAACGATGGGAAGAAGAAATAAACAGGACTGGTATAAATCTATTAATAGCCAGGCATGGATTGATGTAGCTCTATTGATTTACTCTACCTTGGTCCAAAGCTATTATGAAGTGATCACGGAGAGGTGAAGAACTGCAAATGACATTATAGGATTTCCCTCCACCGAAGAATCTTACCAACTGAAATACAGTTAAAGGAACCTGGAAGCTTCTTACTCTTAAGAACCGGAAAGGAGGTGTGAAGCCCATGGCCGACTGGCCCTGTTTGCAGATGGTTATCTTGCCTTTGTCATTTTGAGCTTTTTTTAGACAAGCTATGACCCCTTCTTCCTTGTGGCTGCCCCATAGAAGTGAAGCTAGGCCTTGAATTCCAAAGGGTTTTGGATTGACAAAATTGGAACATCTGTGTCCTATTCTACAACAACAACAATAACAAAAATCTCCTGGGATTTGTACATATTCTCTAGACAGCCATGTCATAACTAAAGAAGCTTTTAGCATGCAAAACATACATATCTTTATCCCATTGTTTTCCACATTGTTCTTGATTTTACAGAGGGGGAAATTAGCTAGCCACTGGACCATATTGTGTCATCTGTGAAAAATTCAGAGTTTTGTGCTCATTGTTGAGGTGCAATGATTAAAATGAGGACATAAAACAAAAATAAAGGCTTTGGGAAATGCTGGCCTGTTCTGCCCAGAGGATCTTGTTATGTGTAGTCAAATGGGGAAGGATGTATTGTAGATGTACAAGCAAAAAAGGCATTAGGAATTTACAAGATTGGTTGAGTCGATTTTGGCTTCTTTGGGGAAATTGTTGCTAAGATAATTTTACTTTTCTTAAACCGGGCAGCTTAATAGAATAGAATAAAATAGAATTCTTTATTGACCAAGTGTGATTGGACACACAAGAAATTTGTCTTGGTGTAAATACTCTCAGTATACATAAAAGTAAAGATACATTCATCAAGAGTCAAGAATCATAAGGTACGCCACTTAATAACAGTCATAGGGTACAATCTTCAATCAAATCATACTATATTGAAGCAGTCAATATAGATCGTAAGGATACAAGTGACAAAGTTACTGTCATACAGTCACAAGTGGGAGGGGATGGGCGATAAGGAGTGATGAGAAGATGAATAGTAATAGTAGTGCAGACTTCGTAAATAGTTGGAGTGTGTTGAGGGAATTATTTGTTTAGCAGAGTGATGGCATTCAGGAAAAAAATGTCCTTGTGTCTAGATGTTCTGGTGTGCAATGCTCTATAGCGTCGTTTTGAGGGAAGGAGTTGAAACAGTTTATGTCCGGGATGTGAGGGGTCTGTCAATATTTCCACAGCCCTCTTTTTGACTCGTGCAGTTGTACAGGTCCTCTATTGAAGGCAGGTTGGGAGTAATCATTTTTTCTGCAATCCTAATTGTCCTCTGAAGTCTGTGTCTGTCCTGTTGGGTTGCAGAGCCAAACCAGGCAGTTATAGAGATGCAGATGACAGACTCAGTGATTCCTCTGTAGAAATGGATCAGCAGCTCCTTGGGCAGTTTGAGCTTCCTGAGTTGGCAAAGAAAGAACATTCTTTGTTGTGCTTCTTTGATGACTTTTTTAATGTTAGGTGTCCATTTTAGGTCATGTGATCTAGTAGAACCTAGAAATTTAAAAGGTTGAAAAGGGTGAATTTAAGAAAACAACCAGACTGACATTAATTGGGGACTTTTGATAGTTTTGGGGGGCTGTCCCCCAAATTTTGATAGACCTTGGGTAGGTTGGTCTAGGAACTTCTCTTACACATTGATATGGATGATTTTGAACAAATTTGGTCATCCTTTATTAAGCTGTTATATAAAAGTAATCTACATATACATGAATCTATCCCTCCCTCCCTTCATTTACAGGTAATCCTGACTTACAGCCATTTGTTTAGTGACCATTAGAAGTTATACAGTGGCACTGAAAAATGACTTAAAAGCGGTCCTCGCACTTGCAACTGTCATAACATCCTTAGTGTCATGCATGATCAAAATCCAGGTGCTTGACAACCGGCATTTTATGATGGTTGCATTATCCTAAGGTCATTTGATCACCGTTTGCAAGCAAAGTCAAGAGGGGGGAAATCAGATTTGCTTCATGGCCGTCTGATTCACTTAACAACAGCAGTAATTGGCTCAATAACCATGGCAAAAAAGGTTCTAAACTCAGGTGTGGCTCACTTAGCAACTTCTTTGCTTAGCAACAGAAATCCTGGACACAACTGTGGTTGTAAATTGAGAACTACCTGTGTGTCATTTTATTGCTCTTGTTCCTTTCTTTACTTTCTTTTCCTTTTGTAATAGTTCTATTCATTTTCTCTTTCTTCTATCCCCCCCCCTATTTCTAAAAACAACAACCTACAGCGAACGCTGTCCCTTAAAGTAGGGATCTCCAACCTTGACGACTTTAAGACTTGTGGACTTCAACTCCCAGAGTTCCTCAGCCAGCAAAGCTGTGACCTGTGGGAGTTGAACTCCACAAATCTTAAAGTCGCCAAGGTTGCAGACCCCTGCCTTAAAGAGTCCAATTTTTGACTATCAGTTCTGTGGATGTGGCTTAGTGGGCATGGCAAGGAGAAGAATACTGCAAAATCTCCCTTCCCTCCCCACTCCTGGGGAAGGATACTGTGAAATCCCCCTTCCCTCCCTACCTTACCAACCTGCTTTCCAGCTCCGTTCTCCTGTGCAAGGCAACCAAAGAAGACTCAGCCAATCAGCTGGGACTCGGGAGGTGGAGACTAGATGGGGGCGGGACCAGTCAGAGGTGGGATTTGCTGGTTCTCTGAACTCCTCAAAATTTCTGCTACCGGTTCTCCAGAACTGGTCAGAACCGGCTGAATACTCACCTCTGGACAGGTGAGGCCCCTTGAAACCTCATCTGCATTTCTACGTGGCTGATACGGATGTATGAATGAATGACTCAACTCTCTCTGAGCCTCATGTTCCCTTCCACTCGCTTTGCTTTCTTTTAGCAGTAGTGAAAAGCCCTACAACTGAAACAAGGCAAGGCAGGAGCTGCTTAGAAGAATAGATGTTGTGATTTCCATTTTTTCCCCCCAACATTAAAAAAAATGGGCCTCTTTTGTCAAGCTGTCTGCAGCCACTCTGCTGTGTGTCAGGACCAGTGTGATGAGACATCAGCCTTCTTAATGGGCCCAAATCAATGCTAACTTGTTTTGCTTGGAATGCCATGATCTGTCTTCGGTGAAGAATGAAGGCGGTACTGATGTAAACTTGCAGAAATGTTTTGAAGGGGAAGAGCAGAGGACAGGGTGTTAAGATCATTACATTGGTGTGAAGCAGAGGTGGTGGTATTCAGCAGGTTCTGATCGGTTCTGGAAAACCAGTCGCAGGAAATTTTGAGTTGTTTGGAGAACCAGCAAATCCTACCTCTGACTGGCCCCGCCCCCACCTATTCTCCGCCTCCTGAGTCCCAGCTGATTGGCTGGGTTTTCTTTGGTTGCCCTGCACAGAAGAACGGAGCTGGAAAGCAGGTTAGTGGGGTGGGGAGGGAATGAAATTTTGCAGTATCTTTCCCCTGCCACGCCCACCAAACCATGCCCACAGAACTGGTAGTAAATTGTTTTGAATCCCACGGCTGGAATTTGGGCTTTCACAAAACATACAAGTACAAATATCTTTTTTTGAGAACAGCATGCTCCCGCATTATCACTTCTCCATACAGACATAAACTCAATTACATGTTCCTTTTATGTATTCTAATCCATATCTTATAGCTATTTTTGCAATTTTCTCAATAGTTTTTCCCTTTCCTTGCTTTCTGTAACCTTATTTTTAATTATCTCATTCCATTCTAAATTCAATTACATATCTTTTTCTAATTTTTTGTATCTTTCTAATCAATATTTTTAATATTTTTATACTTTTGTCTGTCCTGTTTATAATTTCATATTTTCTTTTCTCATAAAACAATTTTTCCCCTGTAGTTACTAAACTAGAGTGTAACACCTTTGTATCTTTAATTATTACCCATGACTGGAATTAAGCTATTCTGCAAAGTACCTGAAGGCAGGACAAAAAGCAATGGATGGAAACTAATCAAGGAGAGGTCCAACCTAGAACTAAGCAGAAATTTCCTGAGCGTGAGAACAATTAATCCCTGGAGGGATTTACCTTTATAAATTGTGGAGAACCATTTGTCTGAAACAGCAGATAGTCTCCTACCTGAGCAAGGGGGTGGATTTGATACTGAACAGGAAGCTTTGGCTAATTCTGTAGGTTTCAATGAGTTTACTTGGCTTTTGTCAGGATTTTGTGTGAACATAGCTTGGATATCAGCAGGTGGCGAGGCCATGAGGGTCATTTTTATTTCTTTGCAAACTATGGGTGGGATCACATTCTGTTAGCTCAGACTGATATTTGGACACTAGCCTGGAAAACATTTAAAAATATAAGCAAAAACTCTGCCCCTCACATCATTTTGTCCTTTTAACAAATGGTAAAAGAAAGACGAATGGCACTTGATCAAGTTGTGAATTACCTGCCCAATGTTGCCAACATCCTCTGAAAATTGTTTAGCCAGGATTAGAGGCATATTTCCTGGTTCTTGGCATTATCTGTGGCTCAGGCCCAGCATTCCCAAAACAGCCCAATGTCCAAACCTGAAAAAATGTTTTATTTTTGTTGACTTTCTCTAAGACAAAGAAGTGGAAATGGAGAACTGGGAAATAATTATGTCCCAGGACTATTTTTCTCATAGCAATTATTCTAGAACTAGGAAATAATCTGAGTGTTTTTAACCCTTGTCTAACTCAGCATCTTTCAATTTAGCAGCTTTAAGATGTGTGTGGACTTCATCTCCCAGAATTCCCCAGCCAAGAATTCCAGGAATTGAAGTCTACACATCCTGAAGCTTCCATGGTTGAGAAGCAATAGATTTCTCAAAAGAGAAAGCAATAGCTTTCCTAAAACAATTGCCTAGATAAAGCAGGGATTCTTAATTTGGGGCAGAGCATTGACCCCATGAAGATTCTGGCCAAACCTATGAGCCTTTTCAGAGAAATAGATTTAAAGGGATAGCACAAAGCTGGAGAGAGAATAGGACAGTGTCAGTATGCTGATAGGTGTACACTGACTTTTCCCAAAGTCCTACTTGCAAGCAAGAAGCAAGTACTGGATCTTGGGCATAATCCAAAGCCAAGGAAGAGAAGGAGTAGAGAGAGTGTGAGAGAGATCTCAAGTCCTACTTGCAAGCAAGAAGCAAGATCTGGATGATGGCCATAATCCAAAGCCAACAAAGAGAAGGAACGGAGGAACGCTAACTAGCTTTGTTAATCCTTAGCTGCTGGACAGATCCTCCATGAACCCAAATAAGTATTTCTACTCTATAAACAATTTCTGTGTAAAAATTGGATATACCCAGCCAGATAGATTGGAAGAGGGCTGAAACCACGGGCAACAGTAGCATTGCTGACCTATTTCTTACTTTGAAACTCATGCTTTCCTGGTGCTTCAAATGGGGTCGAGCTTTTTCGCACAGAGGCATCCCATTTAAAGCATGATTGAGATGCTTCCAAACCTCCTTGGAATATGTAGAAAGGATTTATAATAGCCCCACATGTTCGCTTCTAAAAGAATGCTCCCATTCTGTGACATTTTTTATTTTGTGGGTTAATTTTCCTTAACTGGGCTTTCCCGAGGAGGTAGATAATGAATTTCTCTTCAGAACTGCTGAGGCAAATCGTCAATTATCTGGAATCGCATTATTCTGCACCCTCACGCCAGCGCCTCTGCGTAGATTATCCGTTCTCCTCTTTTGCAGGACTTGGTGGAAATTGGAACAGCTTGTGGTCCATATGGCCAAGGAGACCTCCTCCTGACATTGTGAAGAAATGCTCTTTGGGTCAACCTACATGTTACATTAACTCTGCAGAATCTACAATTCTAATTAGTACAGAGGTAACAAACATAGGAGAAGCCAGTTTGACATAAGTGATGGAGGTGTCTGTCTAGAAATCAGGATATTGTGCATTCTACCCCTGCCTTAATTGCAAAGCTGGATGGGGTGATCTTGGGTGAGTCCCTTTCTCTCAGCCCTGGGGGGCGGGGGGAGACAAAGCTCAATTATTTCCAAAAAATGCCACTGAGAAAACTACAGGGGGCAGTCACTAGGAGTCCAAACAGACTTGAAGGCATTTCTAGCACTTAGACTTATATACCACTTTATAGTGCTTTACAGCCCCCTCTAAGCGATTTACAGAGTCAGCCTGTTGCCCCCAACAATCTGGCTCCTCATTTTACCCACTTCCGAAAGGACGGAAGGCTGAGTCAACCTTGACCCTAGTGGTATTTGAACTGACAAATTGCAGTCAGCAGGCAGTCAGCAGAAGTAGCCTGCAGTACTGCACTCTAACCACTGGGCCACCGTGGCTCATACGTGAACCATATCTGGACTGCAAACATCGGGATGATTCTTTGTTATCCTCTAGTGTAGGGAGTCTCCAAAATTGGAAATTTTAAGTCTTGTGGACTTCAAATTCCTCAGCCAATTATGCTGGAGAGGAGAGATTTAGTTAGAACACCTTTGCAGCTCGTCCCTGACTCGTAACAATTGAGCCCAAAATTTCTGTTGCTACATCGGAGGTGGTATTCAGCCAATTCTGACCCATTCTGGAGAACCAGTAGCAGGAAATTTTGAGTAGCTCAGGGAACTGGCAAATCCCACCTCTGACTGGCCCCGCCCCCATCTCTTCACCGCCTCCCATCGAGTCCCAGCTGATTGGCTGGGGCTTCTTTGGTTGCCCTGCACAAGAGAACGGAGCTGGAAAGTAGGTTAATGGGAGGGGAAGGGAATGGGGATTTTGTAGTATCCTTCCCTGCCACACCCACCAAGTCACGGCTACCAAGCCAAGCCATGCCCACCAAATAGGTTAAATAGGTTTTGCCCCATTTTATAATCTCTCTTGCCACAGTTGTTAAGTGAACCACTGCAGTTGTTAAGTCAATAAAACAGTTGTTTAATGAATCAGGCTTCTGCACTGACTTTGCCTGTTCAGAAGGTCATAAAAGGGGATCTCGTGACCCCTGGGATACTGCAGCTGTCATAAATACGAGTCAGTCAGTAGCCAAACAGCTGAATTTTGATCACATGACCATGGGGATGCTGCAATGGTTCTAACAGTCATAAATCATTTTTTGTCAGTATTCTTGTAACTTTGGCCAGTCACTAAATGAACTGTTGTAAGTTGAGGTCTATCTTAATCAAGTTGTGGGAAGGTTCTCTTTCTTCAGGCACTATGTATCTCTCCATAACTGCATTCTCTGGCTTCTGCAGCTGGATAAGGAAAGAGATTAATTCTGGAGGTGGCTCCTATGTATGTCTCTGAAAGGTTGAGAATGATGGATCGCAATTCTGGTGATTATGAATCAGTGAATCAGAATAGAGCTGGAAGGAACCTTGGAGATCATCTAGTCCAGCCCCCTGCTCAAGCAGGAGACCCTATATCGTTTCAGACAAGTGACTGTCCAGTCTCTTCTTAAAAACCTCCAGTGATGAAGCACCCACAACTTCTGGCAGCAAGCTGTTCCACTGATTAATTGTCCTCACTGTTAGGAAGTTTCTTCTTCATTCCAGGTTGCTTCTCTCCTTGGTTAGTTTCCATCTGTTGTTTTTTGTCTTGCTTTCTGGTACTTTGGAAAATAAATTGGCCCCTTCCTCTTCTTTGTGGCAGCCTCTCAAATACAGGAAGAGTGCTATCATGTCGCCCTTAATCCTTCTTTTCTCTAGACTAGCCAAACAATAAAGTGAGACTGTCCAGAGACACCCTGCCCCCAGAAAGGAAGCTCTAGATCTGTGATGGTGAACCTATGGCACATGTGCCACAGGTGGCATGCAGAGCCATTTGTGCCGGCACATGAGCTGCAGGCAAACATACCTCACAGGGCATGCGCGTACCTCACAGCTGATTTTCGGCCAGTTTGAGGCCTTTTTCAGCCTCCCAAAGGCTTGAGGGAGGCTTCTGCAGGCTTTGCAAGCCAAAAACTAGTCCCGTTTTGTCACTTCCTGTTTTTCCAGAAATACCAGAAGTGACGAAACGGGGCTAATTTTTGGCCTGCAAAGCCTGCAGAAGCCTTCCTCAAGCCTTTGGGAGGCCAAAAATCAGCTGTTAGGCACAGTGCAGGTACAGGGGTGGCGGGGGTGGGTGGGGATTATGCACGCATGCTTAGGGGGAGTACGCGCATTGCCTTCTGGGTGCTGGCACACGAGTGCGTGCCTGCAGGAACACACACAATTTTTGGCACAGGAGACCAAAAAGGTTAGCCACCACTGCTCTAGATGTTACTTAACCTGGTACTAGTCTAAATTGCATTACATTGTTCCTCTAAATAACTCCAAGGGGGTAGGTGGGGAAAACACAAGACGAGTCGATGCTGCCTTAACTGCTAGAGTTGTGTAGACCTTCAAAAGCCTGCTTTGCTCTGATGGCTTACACAAAGCTCTCTTTTGAAGCTACTCTATAAAGTAATAGGCTCACCTAGTTCTAAAAGCAAAAAGGGCCACACACAGAGCTTTCTTTTCCGCGGCCTCTTTGCAGTTGTTTCAACAGTTTTAAGAGGCTTCCCTACATTTGTATCAGCCTCATTGACAGCTTCTAGGCACCACTTGAAGATTTTTCTGGCTCCTAGAACTGCCGGCAATTTGAAGCAAAAATAATAATAATAATAAAAATCTCCTTTGTTAAGTGGCATTGTATTGTCACTTTGTTTTGATGGGGACAATTACATGAGCTCCGTAAGGTGAACATGCCTTCTAACGGACTTTCTAAGAACAGAAATTGGAAATGGGGAAGGAGGGGAAAATCAAAAAGGGAAGCCAACACGAAGATGAAGCTCAACAGAATGAAGGGTGACATCAATTGATAAGATGACTGAGCTGCAGAAGAGGGCTTGGGAGTGAGAGAGAGAGAAACTTTTATGGGTTGGTGAAGGAGTGAGTAGAACAGTTGGCTATTGTTTCATTAAAATGCCTTTCAGTCTCAAGGTGGACACAGAAGCAAGTGTGCTTGTTTTCAATAAAAGAGGATGTTTGCAGCTCGGGGATGAAATCAGTGATCTTGGTGCTCTCTTGAGCTTGGTGGTTTTCTTGAAGACATCTCATGACCCAACTGCGTAACATCATCAGTGCTAGAAGGGAGTCGGGTTTGCGAGGAGGATGAGGACAATCACTCTGGGATCCTTGGGGCTCTCTGAGCAGGAGTCCCTCAACCATTCCAGACAAATGGCTGTCCAGTCTCTTCTTGAAAATCCCCTGTGATGGAGCACCCAGAACTTCTGAAGGCAAAAGATATTCCACTGGTTGATTGTTCTCACGGCCAGGAAATTTCTTCTTGGTTCTAGCTTGGTTCTCTCCTCGATTCGTTTCCATCCATTGCTTCTTGTTCTGCCTTCAGGTGCTTTGGAGAATAGGTTGACACCCCCCCTCTTCTTTCTGAAAGCCCCTTAGACATTACACATCATTAGATATTACACATTGTTGTTGATGTGTAATATCTAACATTGTTAGATATTACACATCACTTCTGTCTTAGAATGTATACATTGTCTACCCAAAAGAATGTGCTTCTGAAAAAATGTGTGTGTCTGTGTGTGTAGAGAGAAGGAGAGGGAGGGAGAGAGAGAGAGAAAGGGAAGGAAGGAGGCAGAAAGGGAGGGAAGGAGGGAGAGAGAGAGGGAGAGAAGGAAGGAGAGGATGGGAAGAAGGGAGAGGGAGGGAGGGAGAGGGAGAGAGAATGAAAATGTATAGCATTCAAGCAGCTCCAACAAATAAAACTGGAGATTTGGGCTTTTCATGAATGCTTTCAAATGTGCCACTTAAAAGCAGCATTAAATGCCTGTTATTGGAAAAGATTAGATGTCATGGTGATAGGAGCTTTCAAAGTACCTTTAAACGCTATACAGATTAAAGAAACAATGGTGCCCAGTATAAAACAGTTTTTAGCATTCTTTCCTGTAAAAGTAGGCTCTATTATAATGAACCGCTCCAGATATCATTTTTTATTTATTTAATCCAGGATGGCTATTGAAAGCTGCTTTGAAAGCCCCAGCCAGTCCTTAGGGGAAACCAAAAGAAAGAAACATGAAAGTTATTACATGATTGACTCCATTCCAATCCTCAATAAAACAGGAAAAGCAAAATGAGCAAAACAAATGCTTTAGCAGCATCTGAGAAAAGCGTGTGCTCCTTTCCAGTTTTTAAATTCTTGATTGTTTCAAACCAGGCTGCCCTAAATTTTGTTTCCCTCTGTTCTTTATTTTGCTATCTGCACAGATAAATAACTAAATAAATGAAAGGGGGAAAGAAAAAATAAATTCCCTTTCTGCTGTTATAAAGTTGGCTAGGCTGCGTCAGGAAAGAACCCTGCTCCAAGGTATATGGGAGAATTTAGATGTGCCTCCTTCTTCCATCTTCTGCAGTTGCCACAAAACATCAAAGTCAATTTTTCCCTCCTTGCTCCTTTCCTGCAAGAAGAAAAAAAAATTGCATGTATGGGTGGTTTGGAACACAATTACAAACAATTTCTGATTTTGCTGTACATGATAGTTGTGGCACAAGGGCTTGTTAAGCAAGTATCTTTCCCCACGCCCTCCTAGCACCCGAGACTTAAATTGAATTAAGTCAATTAAGAATTGAGACTTAAATGAATTAAAATTGCATGGAAAATGTGTAGATCTGTGTACTGTGTACAACACTCAAGAGGCTTCAGATTCAGAACTAGAGTTTGCTTGGAGTCTCTTAAACTTTGCAATGTTCCTATTTAATGGTGGTTGAAACCTAAGCAACTTTTCCTAAATATAGCATTACCTTAATTTTCCTAAATATAGCATTACCCTAAATATAGCATTACCTTAAGGCATTAATTGTTGCTTCCATCAATATTTATTGATTTAATTGGTAACCTGCCTTTATTATTCTTACAAGTAAGATGGTAAAAATATCCAACTCATCTTCCTCCTCCTATTTACCCGTAACAACAAACCTGTGAGGTGGGCTGGGCTGTGAGTTACTGGCCCAAAACCATCTAGCTGGCTTTCATGCCTGAGGCAGGACTAGAACAACATAGGATCATGGGACTGCAGCAGGAGGGGGCATTGGCCATCATAACTTTGTATCCAGGTCCTTTTTGCAGTCCGTTGTAACTTTGAATAGTTGCTAAGCAACCAGTTGTAAGACAAGGACTAACTGTCATCTGCAGGGCTCTCAGAGGTGGTATTCAGTAGGTTCTGACTAGTTCTGGAGAACCGGTAGTGGAAATCTTGAGTAGTTTGGAGAACTGGGAAATACTGCATCTGACTGGCCCCACCCCCATCTGTTCTCTGCCTCCTGAGTCCCAGCTGATTGGCTGGGTCTTCTTTGGTTGCCCTGCACAGGAGAACGGAGCTGGAAAGCAGGTTAGTGGGGTGGGGAGGGAATGGGGATTTTGCAGTAACCTTTCCCTGCCACGGCCACCAAGTCACACCCAAAGAACCGGCACAAAATTTTTGAATCCCACCACTGGTAGTTCTCTTCTGAATACTGAAGAAAGGCAATTAATTCTGTAGCACCCTGGGAACTGCCGTATTGTGTCTTTTAGAAACAACCGTCTCTTTAGCTGAGATTCTCAGCTGTTGCTTCACATTCCTTGCAATGCTCTGCTCTGGCATTATTCTGTAGCTTTTCCGGGAATTTTAACTTGGCAATTCTGCACCAGGCTGAATCCTCACAAGGCCCCGGAGCAAAGACTTATTATGGGCACGGTGGGTCATTTAAAATGACAGCTCATAGATGCTTGCTGTTTTGGCCAGCTGAGCCTAGGAAAAAGGGCCGGAACTGTCAGAGAGAACCACCAGATGGTGTTTCATGAAAGGCCCTTCAGATCCAGAATGAAGCCTGTAGTGATAACTTCTCTGTGGCTTCACATGTTCTCTTCCCATCTGAAAGTGAGGTCTGTTCTTGGTGGTTTGCAGGAGCTTGAAGACTTCTTCTTGTGAAGTTCTTTTCCTTTGAAGCTCACGTTGAGGTTGGGATTGGTAGCAAGTCATTTGCAGTTGTTTGCTGTTCTGTAATGTGTTGATGAAGATTCTCAGTCATCCAGGTGGACTTATCTGGACGTTGAGTCATGGCAACTGAATTTTTATTTTGTTTTAGTTTGAAACATTCTATTGTTTCATTCCATCGTTTCCCATTATTGTCAAGCTTCTTTGGCTCCCCATATGTTGAGAAACTACTAGCAGCCAGGCAGGGAGGAGGGGTTAAGTGGGGAACAAGCCTTGCGTCTTTGTATAGCTGCAAGAGACATAGTCCTGATCCTTCTTCCCATGCATCCTTATCTATTTGTTCTCAATAGAAGGTAAGCAGACTGGGAAGATTCTTGTAATTGTGGTAGATTGCAATAAAGTAACTTGTTTCATCCTTTCACTGGATCTGAAATGGATCTGGCTGCTTGCACTTGACATCATATTTCCCCATGCAAATAAAGCCCCACATTGCTTCTTACTGGGGATTTGAATGTCTTTAAGTGAATTGAGTGTTGATGATATTTTAATTTGGACTGCATTCTTTCATGAAACAGTGGATGTGTCTCAGTTTAGCTCCTTTCTACTCAATGATTCTGTGAAGAATAAATGTAAGGTTACGATTATTTGAGCCAACACATATACAAATAATGAAGCCCACATTGTCTTGTGATTTATACCAGCCAGATGCATAAGTTCTTTGAATAATAGTTAAAAATAAGAGTATTACCCATTGCATCCAAAGGATTATATGAATATAATATCTGTGAAACTAATGTTGGATCGTCCATCATCTGAAGGGAAATTGTTTGAAGTGTTTTCACTAAATGTTAGCCAGTGTAACAGAGTTGGAAGGAACCTGGGAGGTCTTCTAGCCCAACCCCCTGCAGTGTCTTAACAATTAACTCTTTGACAATGAACACCCTTAATTGTCAAGAACAAAAATTGTGACAAGGATGGCATAAATGCAATTATTATATGCATGTATCCACAACCTATTTTAAAGTTAACAGTTATTTTGTACTCTTATAAGCATAATAATGATATTACATTAATACATATATAATTATACAAGGTTAATATATTTCCCCTGATCACTGTACTTTTAGAGATATTCTAATCTAGGACTTGTTAACTTTGAATATGAATTAAAATTAAAGAAATCTGTAAAGAAATAAAGTGTCCTTTCCCCCTATTTAAGCTTCTGAGAATATTTAATAACCCTAAGTTTAAAAAGTGAGTTGAAGATATATATATATATATATATTCAGCAGATGAGATTCTGCTGAAACGTTGCTACAACTTTAAAAGCACTACAATGACATGGGATAATACCCGAAGGAAGCTGAACTGCATTCATATATATATATACATACACACACACACAAAATATGGGACATGTATGATGTTAAAGAAAATAACTCTTTTGACATCTGGAAATAGCTCTATTAAAACATAAATATTTATGTCTCATAGTACTCTTGGCATCTAGCTAAATTGTTAATTAAACAATAAGATTTCATCAGCTGAACATTTCTTACTGTTAATTCATAGAGATTCATTTTCATTGTAACAGTAAGGTACATTTGGAGGACATAGCTTATAAATAACAGAGAACAATAGATTTCATTCCCCCACTCATTTTTGGTAGGATATCATCCAGTACCAAAGATAGTAGTATTATAAGTGCTAAACAATACCAAATTAATATTGGCTTATTTCAATCTGCATTGGGTTGAATTTTAACCAACTGTGCCGTGGCTTTATCTGCAGAAACTTTCTTTCCTGTTATTTTCATTATTTAAAGATTGAACATTGACTGATTATTGAATATGTGTCATAAAAGAAGCTGAGAAGTAGGGATTTTTTAAAAAAACTCCACTCTAAAATGATATCTGGAAGTCCATTAAGCTCATTAACTCTTCCCTGTCCTTATTCTTGTGTTTGTGTATCTGTTAACTTCACAAAACAATCAACTCAGTTACAACCTACAAGGTTAGTTTTCATCTTGGCTTATTCCAAAGCAGGTAAGCTTTTGTTTTTGCCACTTAGCAAGATGTGCAACAATATTCCTTGGATTCTGAAGCCCACCGTGTCTTGCGTACATCCAGAAACGGGTTAATTCTTTAAGCAGGTTAAATAGGCTGTGTAAAAACAGTTACTCTCTCCCTGGTTCTGAGGTTTGTCTGTTTCTCAATTTCCTCAACATACGATTGCCAAAAAAAAAAAAAAGCATGCTTGAGGTGATCTTTTGTATAATTACATCAAGATTCACAAGGGCAACATTTAGTGAGGGTAAAGAAGCATTCGCTGTGCATCGGTGGAAGAGAGAATTTCTGATGCAATTATATGGAAAAATGTGTCAAGACTGAACAGAAAAGATGCACTGGCTTCTATATGTACTTCCACACATGGGTATTTTGGGGGGGGCAGTGCGGGAGGGGGAGAGAAAGGAAGAGAGTATCAGAGGTTGAGCTGGATAAGGGGGTACCATTTTGATTGCAACTCCAAAATTAAGACTTGGCTTTAATTTAAGTAGCTCAAGATGCAGAGTGAAGAGCAACTTCAGACCATCATGGGAAACAAATACAGGTAGTCAATGAATAGAGCTAACTGACTTTGGAAGTCTTCTAGTCCAACCCCCTACTGAAGTAGGAGACCCTATACCATTTCAGTTAGGAGGCTGTCTGGTCTCTTCTTTAAAACCTCCAGTGATGGAGCACCCACAACTTCTGGTGGCATGTTGTTCCACTGGCTAATTCAAAGATTCTCTTTAATTCCAGGTTGCTTTTCTCCTTGTTTAGTTTCCATCCATTGTTTCTTGTCTTCGTTTCTGGTGCTTTGGAAAATAAGTTGTCCCTCTCTTCTCTGTGGCAGCCCCTCAAATACTGGAATACTGTTATCATCATCCCTAGTCCTTCTTTTTTTTTTTCTAGACTGGACATACCCAGTCCCATACCCAAAATGAGCTGTTCTTCATTTGTTTTTATCTCCAGGCCCTTAATCATCTTAGTTTCTCTTCTTTGCATTTCCCCTCCAAAGTCTCAACATCCTTTTTGTAATGTGGTGACCAAAACTGGAGGTTTTCTAGTCTAACCAGGAGATCCTACACCAAATGGCTGTTGAATCTCTTCTTTAAAATCTTCTGTGGTAGAGTACCTACAACTAAGTTTTGGGCCTAACAGGTGATACAACCCATGAAGATATCAAAACGGTAACATGTGTCCTGAAGGCAGATGTTGTCCTATGATTCCTCATATGGAGACCTATGTTCGGTCTTTTTTTGGTCAAGCTAGGTTGTCAGCTAGCAATCAAATATCCTTTGAAAGTAGGTGAAAATGTCTTCTTTCATTTTTCCATGATCTTCTGGCACTCTCTTGTCCCTTGTCTCCTTGTCAAGAGTATCAAATGTATCTTCAAATGCCAAGCAATTGGAATTAAGCAACAAAAGGAGATATAGCAAAAGAAACACATGCATAATAATGCACCAATATGTTCAGTATACTCCTTTGATGCATCAGCTAAACCTGCCCTCTTGGGGCATTTTAATGACTCACCATTCATTCCCTTTGCAGTTTCTAGCACATGGCCCATGTCAATAACATTGTTTCTCAGGATATGTTGTTCCCAAACCAGTATGACTGACCAACCTGTCCATTTTAGAATTCTTTATTGGCCAAGTGTGACTGGACACACAAGGAATTTGTCTTTGGTGCAAATGCTCTCAGTGTACATAAAAGAAAAGATACATTCGTCAAGAGTCAAGAATAACAAGGTGCAACACTTAATGATAGTCATAGGGTACAATAAGCAATCAAATCATACTAGGAAACAGTCAGTACAAATTGTAAGGATACAAGCAACAAAGTTACAGTCATACAGTCATAAGTGGGAGGAATGGGCGATAAGGAGTGATGAGAAGATTAATAGTAATAGAGCAGACTTTGTAAATAGTTGGACAGTGTTGAGGGAATTATTTGTTTAGCAGAGTTGATGGTGTTCGAGAAAAAACTGTCCTTGTGTCTAGTTGTTCTGGTGTGCAGTTTGGTTTATCTTAAGCTTTTCTCAGATATTGGACACACTGCCTCATGTTGATCTGCCAAGTATGATCTGCCACAAACTTCTTCTCATCTCTGTCCTAAGGACCCTGGTGTGGTGGATTATCAAAATTAGGTCCAGCCAAATTTGGTTACAGATCTCTTCAACCTTTCCAGATAGATGTGACCTTAGCCATCAATACATCTTGTGCAGATGGACCACAAATGAAACCTCCACCATACCGTGATGGAAATTTTGCTCCGTTCTGTAGGGCAACAGCTTAGAGATCTCATTTGCAGTTTATCTTGGGCCCTGAGATGAGGATTTATTACAAAGTGGGATTTTAAATACAGCTCCTTCGCTAGGTCCGTTACATTGCAAAGTTTGTCAACATGGAGAGTTTGATTTCTTATTGCTTCTTTTGTGGTTTGGCATGGAATATCTTGAGCCAAGATTATATCACGGACTCAGAAAAGCAAGAAAAACCTAAAGCCAGTGCATGTCTTCGAGAATGCAAGTAGAAAATCCTTCTTTACAGGAAGCAAAGGAACTGTGAACAAGAGATGTGTTCTGACCAAGGCTTCCTGAGACCGTAATTAATCACACGCTTAGTCCAAACAAATCTCTTTTTATTTCAACGGCTGGGAATTATGTTTATTCCCAGCCTGTAATGAGTCCCAAACAGTCTCTTGAGATAAGCACCCACCTTTATCTCCTTCGAATTGCTGCCAACAACTAAAGTGCCAAATTAACTGTAAAAAGCCAAACGGAATACACAGTCCACACAGAGCTTTAAGGTTTAATCTGAACAGAGCGAACAAAGTTGCTTCCTGCAAAGGTTCCTGTCCCTTTGCTCCTCCTTTATGTCTTATAGGAGGGCCAATCACCTCCAAGCCTTGCTCCCGAGTTGCCCCTTTTGTCTTAAATTCTGGCAGCTCTGCGCATGCGCACACTGGGAACAGGCTCCCCTTTTTCCTCTGCCTTGCTGCTGTCAGATTCTGGAGGCTCCAGAGTCAGCACATAACTCCCAGATGGCCCTGACCCCATCTCTGTATCAGATACAGGACCCTCATCCGAGTCCTCCCCAGACTGCCCCATGTTCCTTCCCGCTGTCCAACTCTGCTGCTGTCTCTGCAGGCTGGATCACAACAAGATGAACAAACATACATCAAGATGCATGTTCATCAAGATGAAAGGAATAGTATATTTTTTTAATGGATGGGTCCTTCTTTTTTTAATCCCTGTTGGAAAAAAATACCCTATAATTAGCTTAAAGACATCCATATGGTGACTTTTACAATCCCAGATGGGTTTCTGTCATCTTGCGCATGATCTTTGCTTCTCTTATGAAAGAGAAATGAGTAATCTTGGAAATATTAATCTGACTCTGACTATATTTATCCTTTTGAACAACAGCAAAGATGACACATGTTTGAATTATTTTGTGGGACGGGGTTGATGGAAGCCCTGTTTGATTTCATTTACGGTGGGGAAATGTAACTTTGGTAGGTGGAGCAGAACTCAACAGAATTTCTTCACCCTTATTTGAACCCAAGTAAGCCACCTTCCTTGGGACTGTGGTGGCTCAGTGGCCAAGACACTGAGCTTGTCAATCAGAAAGATCGGTGGTTCAGCGGTTTGAATCCCTAGCACTGTGTAACGGAGTGAGCTCCCGTTACTTGCCCCAGCTTCTGCCAACCTAGCAGTTCGAAAGCATGTAAAAATGCAAGTAGAAAAATAAGGACCCCTTTGGTGGGAAGGGAAAAGCGTTCTGTGCACCTTCAGCATTTAGTCCTGCTGGCCACATAACCACAGAGACATCTTTGGACAGCACTGACTCTTTGGCTTTGTAACAGAGATGAGCACCAGAAACGACCAGAACGTATGTGCAAGGGGACCCTTTACCTTTACCTAATTCAGCATAATGACTTGGGGCTTGGGAAAGGTACTTGGGGCCTGAATTTCACACCCATGTGCCATCACTTTAGTTCTTTCTGGTCAACTGGTTTTATGCTGGAGAACAGCCCTTTGAAAGAATTGTTTTTAGTATTTTGTGGAAAGGCAAACAATGGAGGCGGGGCCTATTAAACTTTGCGTAGGACACTGTACCAAATTCCAGGAGCTCCAGTAGAAAAACAGTGGGCATCCATTCTTCTCATTTCATGGAAGTAGAGGGCTGTTGTAGAATTTTGGGGATGCACAAGTCAAGCGAGCCAAGACCGATATGAAAATATGATGTAGGAGATGACCAAGCTGATCCAGAGGGTGGTGTCAAATGAGCCATTAGCTTGCAGTCATTATGCCCTCACAAGAGACCTAAGTCCAGCCCTCACCTTATGAATTTCGTTCAGCTCCAGTTGAATGAAATTTTACCATTTTGTTCATTTCTACTTCCAAGAAAAACACCAAAAACATCTGACAAACATGAATTTCAGAGGATAATTGCAAGCCATTTTATATTGATCTAAAAAGAATAGATTTGCTGACTTCGTATCCCAACTGCATACAAAGATTTCCCCCAGTCACAGATACTCTCAGGCTGTTGGGGAGAGATGGCACAACTGAGGTGGCCATTTTGGAAACAGATTAGGAAATCACTGAAGGGCAGCAACAAAGGGAGTGGGCTTTGCAGAAAGGAGGAGGAGGAGGAGGTGGAAGATGAGAAGAACAAGGAGGAGCAGTAGGACTGTGGAGTACTTGCCTCTCTAAGATTGATTGTTTTTTTGCAGATGTTTCATGACCCAACTAGATAACATCATCAGTGTTACAAGGGAGTGGGCTTTGCTCTCTGTTTATATACAAATGGCTTGCTTTGTCAGCATTAGGGGTGTTTTCTTGGAGGCTCCTTGATTAGGTTGCAATTTACTATTAGCTTGTTTATCTGAGTTGATACACCCTTGGGAGAGAAAGTATGCATATCAGTTAAATAGTTGTACAAAATAGCATGTTTTAGAAATTATCACATATAGAAAACCAGTTTGCCAAAATTGATATCTTTCGGTGATTTGTGTATCAAAATATTTAGAATCCTAATATATTTTTTGGCAGTCAAGTCTTCTAAAGTTCCAAAGAAATGGAATAATCCTTAAGAAAGGGAAGGTGGAAAAGAGAAATTGAAATGAACAGATAAGTACTTGGTAGAGATGTCATATTTATTTCTATTATTTATTACAACATGCATAGATTGCCCTCAATATCAGGCAGCAGAAGAGTTTATGGTCAGTTAAAACAATTAAACAGCATACAGTCCCATAAAATTCCAATCTCATTTCCAAGGATTCTCATAAAACTAAAATCAAGTTTATATAAATTAAACCAAGAAAAGAAAAAGAAAAATATGCTTATTATGTTGCCTAAGCCCTCAAATCACCTTTGAAATAACATGCAAATATATACATCTTAAAATAGTCAAGATAAATCTTTGTGTTTTGAAGGAATAGAGCTGTTTGCTCTCAAAGAGCCAAAAACCTGAAAGAGTTTACACTTTTTCCTTCTCACAAGGGTCGAGACAGGTTAGGAGACATTTGACTGAGAATTGCAACTCAAAGGTTTTTTGAAAGGCAAGGTGCAATTAATGTCAGCAAGTAGCAAATTAATTATACAAAGCCTAATGCTCAATAATTTTATTGTGTCTAATTTGCTCCCATCACATTTGTGTCAGCCAAATGCATTCAGAATTAGCAGCGAAGGTGAATTTATTTTTAAGTTGTTCCCCCCATGTTCTTCTATGTCCCACATCAAGCATTTTTTTAAAAAAACAGACAGTTTTGCACCAAAAGATCTTAAAATAATTGTAACAAAGAGAACATTGGGACTGGATTCCCTATGGTGCTCGAGTATGGCAATCACTGCTGCAGAATACTGTGTTTCCCTGAAAATAAGACCCCATCTTATATTTTTTTGCCACTAAACAAGGCACCAGGCCTTATTTTGAGGGGATGTCATCCACTGACTAACCTCATTTGTGCACATCATGCCTGGCCTCCTTTTCACTTTCCTGAAGGCTTCTGCAACTGATAACAGAGCTCCAGATGGATCCAGAGCTTTGTTATCAGATACAGAGGCCTTGCCAGCTGCAGAAGAAATGAGCCGGCAAGGCAGGTAGGTGTCTGGGTCTGTGAGGCCTAGCTACAACTGTCCAAAGGTAAGTAGTAGGGCAGCTCCACTCCTCCAGCCCTACCCTAACTTAATATTTACCTGTGTACCCTGGAGTGGGCAGGATCTTAATTAGGGCTTATTTTGAGGGTAGGGCTTATATTAGGCGCATATGTAAAAATCAAGCTAGGACTTACTTTTTGGGGAAACAGAGGAGTCTTTGTTCGCTTAGAAACTCTATAATTGTGAAATTAGGTTTTTTTCTGTTTCTTACAGTTTTCTCAGTCAGGTGAAACTTGGCTCAGTAGCAGTTACTGTGAGAGGGATCTTGGAGCCAGGGGTGGGATTCTACCGGTTCTGTCCACTTCTGCAGAAGCAGTTGCTCTGAAAAGCAACAAACAGAGAGCATACATAGAACTGGTTCTGTGTCTGCTGCTGTTTTGGCCCACCTGCCCACCCAGGCTTTTACCTGACCTTTATTTCCTGCATTTTCAACCACAACTGCTTTGTGCGACACAGCTGTGGTTGGAAAAGCAGGCAAAAAGAGGTTTTTCAACTGCTGCGCACCCACGTGCAGCGCTGCTCAGCTGTCCAGGCAGCTAGATGAAGACGATATACACGCGTGCACAGCAAAATGTAAAATCACCAAACTGGTAGTTACACCGGTCGGATCTCACTCCTGCTTGGAGCCCTAACAGACAGCCACTTAAATATGAGCCAGCGGTGTGCTGCAGCTGCCAAAAAGCCAACGCAGTCCTAGGCTGCATTAATTGAGGGATAGAATCAAGATCACACAAAGTATTAATATCTCTTTATGAAACCTTGGTAAGACCGTACGTGGAATGTTGCATTCAGTTTTGGTCGCCACATTATAAAAAAAAGATGTTGAAACTCTGACAATAGTGTAGAGAAGAGCAACAAAAATGATTAGGGGACTGGAGGCTAAAACATACGGTTTCAGGAATTGGGTATGTCCAGTCTAGTGAAAAGAAGAACTAAGAACTAAGGAGGTGACATGATAGCAGGATTCCAGTGGGATCAACTTATTTCCCAAAGCACCTGAAGGCAGGACAAGAAACAATAGAAGCAACCTAGATTTAAGGAGAAATTTCCTGACAGTAAGAATAATCAACTAGTGGACTGGCTTGCCTTCAGAAATTGTGGGTGCTCCAACACTGGAGGCTTTTAAGAGACTGGACAGCCATTTGTCCAGGGTTGTATATGGTCGCCTGTTCGAGCAGGTGAGTTAGACTAGAAGACCTCCAAGGTCCCTTCCAACTCTGAAATGTATGGTATGATAAAATCTACCTTACCTCTAACATTTTTCAATTTTCCCCCCTGCAAAAGAGGCATCTTCTCTTCCACTTTTCTGGTTGTATCTTTTTAATATTTCTTGTTGAATGAAGGTGGTGGGAGCTTTTGGTGCTGAAGCCTTTTACTATTTTTTATTTGTTAAGTTTATTTGCCACCTATCTCACCACAGGGCAATTCCAGGTAGCTTACAACAATAAAAAAAGGAAGAAATGAAAAGAGTATGAATAAAACAGAAGTAAAATAAAGCAAAATAATAGAACAATAAAATAAACAATGAAAAAGAAAACCTGAATTCATCAATCTTCTATATATATAAAAGCGAAATACCACTCACACATCATCACAAAATCTCCAGAACAGTAAAGTCTACAAACTTGAAATTTGCCATGTATGTTCTTCTTGGCTTCTAGGTGTTCACTAAGAAAGGATTTTTCAAAATGACCATCAGAGCATTAGTATTTCATATTATATTATTATTAACATGCTCTGATGCTAAGGAATTCTATTCCCCTTCCCCACCTGAAAAGAAATCTCTTCCAAATGCAAAACACAAGCAGAGGAGTTTCAGTTTTAGTTTCACAGCACCAGCTTTTGTCCAGAACAGTTGAGCTAAGCCACGTCCAGGCTCCTTGCTGTCTCCTTGCTCACACAGCAAATACTGCTTCAGTTTCCAGACAGCCCTCAACTCTCTCACACATTGACAGGACACTAGCCAGATGAATACCGATGGATGCTGGAAGGCAGAGGCAGGATTCCTCCCCCCCCTTATTTTCCTCCCCAAAAACTAAGCCTGATCATGTAGTTTTATAGCATGGGTACCGAGCTGGTATGATAATATAACAAACAATAAATCAACATGATAATAAGTTATTGTCTGTTGGACACTTTTCCAAAACTTTCTGGCTCCTCACATTTCCTACAATGTGAACCAGCTTCTTAGAGGAATTTCCCCTATATTGTCATTTTTAAGGATTTACCAGTAGTGTGGGAAACAGGCCATTAGAGAAAGAACTGTAGCCTGAAAAACATTCACACATATCCCTTGACACCTCATTATTCAGGAAGCGCCAGAGTCTCCCAATCCATCCAGGGAGAAGTTTACTCAAAGTTTCTTCTTTTCTGAAAGCAACACAGAAAGCCAATTCTTTCATCAAAACTGAAGAAACAGAGTCAGAAGAAATTGAGAAGAATGCTTATATCTTTGATATAAAAACCACAAGGTCCATTTGATCTTCTGTTTTCTCCTCTAGGCTCTGGAGGGTTACCATCTAAAACTTTATGCTGCTGTCTCTACAGAAACCTGAGGATAGAAATTCCACCCACTCACAAATCCAGAGATACATCTAGGGTAGAGCAAGCAGAACAAGAAATAATAGATGGAAAGTAATCAAGGAGAGAAGCAATCTCAAACTAAGGAGAAATTTCCTGACAGTGAGAACAATTGATCCGTGGAACGATTTGTCTCCAGAAGTTGTGGATGCTCCAACACTGGAAGTTTTTAAAAATATGTTGGATAACTATTTGTCTGAAGTGGTATAGGGCAAGGGTCTTCAAACTTGGCAAGTTTAAGATTAGTGGACTTCAACTCCCAGAATTCCTGAGCTAACATGACTGGAGGAGGAATTCTGAGAGTTGAAGTCCACAAGTCTTAAAGCTGTCAAATTTGAAGACCCCTGGTATAGGACCTCCTACCTGAGCAGGGGATTGGACTAGAAGATCTCCAAAGTCCCTTTCAACTTTGTTATTCTGTTATTTATTCTGTTAGGGAAGAATAGTTGAGAAGTTATGAAAAATAGTAGTAGTGAATGCAGCTCTGGTTTAAATCCAGGGGTGGGATTCTGCCAGTTGGCATCTATTCATGAGAACCATTAATATTCGAAGCAGTTCGGAGAACCAGCTGTAAGAAGAAATTACTGGCCTAGTCCTGTAAGAAAGGCAGGAAGGAAACATTCTGGTGTTGCTTACAGAAACGGCCTCTCCGTTAACCCTTATTACATTCTTGGCAGGACTGGACTTCATGTCTCTGGAACGTCTCTGGAGTTTTTTTTCCCTCCTTTGCTGGTACTTTGCTTGTGTGGAGTGAGTGACCATTCAAAGTTACAATGGCACGGAAAAAAGTGACTTATGACCATTTTTCACACTTACGACTGTTGCAGCATCCCCACAGTCATGAGAGGCCAGGCGAGGAGATGCATGCCTTGATGTGATTGATATTGAGTTGGCCACGCCCAACCCATAACATGCCCACCAAGCCACACCCACCAACTAAGCCATGCCCACAGAACCGGTTGTTAAAAATTTTGAATCCCACCCCTGTTTAAACCTGTTTGTTCAATCGGGTTGCCTCAAGAGAAAAGATCTGAAACTTCTTTCCCTTCATCCTTTTCAGTGCTATCATTAGAAAAAGAACAGTAGTTGAAAATCAATTGTTCAAATTAACACTGGCGAATCAATGCATTTCATAACTGCAGCCATATTATTATAGTATGCCACATGATAGATGAGTATTGACTTTGTCTTATCTCTCCTCATCTTTTTCAAAATCAGCAGGTTGGAGATTTGATGTTCATCTTCCAGCTCAGGTCAACCTCTCTCAGCAGGTACCTCAAATTATTGTCCCTTCAAGATGTGAAATGGAGAAGATTACAATACAGTCCTTTCACCAGTTCAAAGAAGTTTCCACATCCATTTGCACTATTCAGGTGACCCTGAGGCCACAGGAAAACCTCCCAAGTGGCCTCAACAGCTCTCCGAGAAAATACTAACGACCAGATGACTGCAAGGAGTATAAATCCTTCCACCTTCCACCTTTCAGTCAGGACTACAGAAGCTTCTTGGATAAGAAGCGAAACTTCTGCAAGGAAAAACAAAGTCCAGCTGCCTTTCGAAAAAGCACCTTTGAGACAATGGAAAAGACTTGTAGTAAATCAATAGCTACGTCAAATGTCTTCAGCATTCCCTCACTCCCACTCCCCATTCATTCTTTGATGCTAAAGAGAGGACACTTGAGTTTTTCTGCTCTTTTTTTTTTAAGGAAGAACATTTTGATGGCATTCTCTTGAGGAAATATTAAACCAATTTACACCCATCACGTTGCCATGATCTGTCAGCTAATACGTTGTGGGGTTAAGGTGCTAGACTACTCCCTTAGGCAAAGAAATCAGCGGAGTGACCTTCAGCCAGTGATTCTCTTTCAACTGTAACTCATCCATCAGTCTTTGCAGCAATGAGCTAGTTTAAAAAATCCCACGCAATGAATTATGCATTCATAGCTTCATGATCAGAACTGCAGCTCCCTTTCTTACTAGCTTAATTCACACATGCTAAGGTATGGCTTGTAAATCAGTGCTTTGGGCTCACAGTGGTGAGATTCAAAATTTTTTTACTACTGGTTCTGTGGGCGTGGCTTGGTGGGCATGGCAAGGGGAAGGTTACTGCAAAATCCCATTCCCTCCCCACCCCACTAACCTGCTTTCCAGCTCCATTCTCCTGTGTAGAGCAACCAAAGAAGACCAATCAGCTGAGACTCAGGAGGCAGAGAATAGATGGGGCTGGGGTCAGTCAGAGGTGATATTTGCTAGTTCTCTGAGCTACTCAGAATTTCTGTTACCAGTTCTCCAGAACTGGTCAGAACCGGCTGAATTCACCACCTCTGGCTCAACACATTTTCTGCATCTCTTTCAGAAGTCAGTAGTTACGTTGCTAGATTCGATCAGGGAGTTTGAAGTTCAAGTCCACCCTAAGCCATGGGAACCAACTGCTGTCTCTCAACTCCATGTGGGATAAAATGGAAGCAAACCCCCCCCCCCAATGTCTTGAAGGGCCCCATGGAATATGAATTTAATCCAAATAACAAGCAGAGTTGAAATGTAGCATTACTTTCTATGATGTATGTGTTCTGACCAAGGCTTCCGAGACTGTAATTACGCACACGCTTATTTTAAAAACAAATCTTGTTTTATTGCAACACTGCAAATTATTTTCATTCCCAACTGGTTATGAATCTCAAACAGTCTCTTGAGATAAGCACCCACCTTTCTTTCTTGTAAAATGCTGCCAATAACAGAAGTGTCAAATGATCTAGGAAAGAAACCAAACAGAGTACATAGAGCTTCAAGGAGGACTCGGGATCTATCAAACTACTTTGCTTCCTGCAAAGGTATCATCATCTTGGCCTGACTTTTATCCCTTATGGGAGGGGCAATCACCTCCCAGCCTTACTCCCGAGTCATCCCTTTTGTTTCAGCTGCTCTCGCCTTCTAGCAGCTCTGTGCATTAGTGCACTGGGAACAGGCTCCCCTGGGTCATCTGCCTCGCTGCTGCCAGACTCCGAAGGCTCCAGAGTCAACACCCCCCTCCCAGATGGTCCTGGCCCCATCTCTGCATTGGATGCAGGACCCTCATCCGAGTCCTCTCCAGACTCCAGGACTGATCCCCTTTCTTCCCCATTGTCCAATTCCACTGCCATCTGCACTAGCTGCTGGCGAACCACAATGGTATGGGATGCCAGTTGGGTTTACACATAGAGATAGTCCTTCATTTACAAAAGTTCATTTAGTGACTGTTTGAAGTTACAATGGCACTGAAAAAATTGACTTATGACCATTTTTCACATTTATAACCTTGTTACTAACTTGACAATTGTAGTGATTCTGTTAGCAACTGTGACAAAAAAAGGTCATAAAATGGAGCAAATACCTCTTAGCAACAGAAATTTTGGGCTCAAAGGGCTACCTAGATACGCATAGCTACTTCTTCTCTCCTTGAAAGCTTGGAGAAATCTTACCAATACAAAGACAGCAGTTTAACAATTTAAAAAAAAACATTTTCTACCCAATATTTCCCATCATCTGATAATTCTGGGGCAATATTATGAGTCTTCTTTTATTTTTTAACCAACCAGCGATGGTCAAAGAGCAGTGCATAACAATGTCAATCCATGCCTAAAATAGCTGCCACAGGAGCAAACTCCCACTCCCTGTGACATCACTGTTTTTTCCCTTCAAATGTTGGAGAACATCAAGCTCAGCTCCATTTGTGGTGGAAAGCATACCAGCTGGCTCTCGCGAAAACCTACTTCCTGGCATGTGGGCTCCAGGCTCAAGGTTTTCAAGTGCTCCTTTGCTTGCCTGCCATATGTGCTGTGGGTACATTGTCAGTGCCCACCGTCTTCCCTCAGCTTTCAGCTTGTGTTCTGTTTTCATCACTCGGGAAATGTCAGACTCTGTCACGCTTCTCCCAGTTCTATGGTGGCCGAAACTGTGGTGACCTTCCAGAGGCTCAGCAGTTTTATTCAAACATGGGGAACTCTTGGACCTTGTCCTGCATGGATCCTGTTGTTGTTATGAGGGGTCTCTGCTGATCTCTTGTTGACTCACTCATCCATGCCTGATGGGCTCTAGTTTATTGGTCTCCAAAGCACCTGAACGCTGGACAAGAAGCGAGAGATGGAAACTAATCAAGGACAGAAGCAACCTAGAACTAAGGAGAAATTTTTTGAAAGCAAGGACAATTAACATGTGGAACAGCTTTTGTCCAGAAGTTGTGGGTACTCCATCACTGGAGGTTTTCAAGAAGAGACTGGATAGCCATTTGTTCAGAATGGGGTCTCCTGCTTGAGAACAGGGGGTTGGACTAGAAGACCTTCAAGGTCCCTCCCAATTCTGTAATTCTGTTATTCTGTTCCTGGCCGAGCCATTTTTTTTTTTTGTAAAGGTGCCACCAGGGTAGGACTTGGGACATAAGACAAAGGACCTACTAGTAGAGTGTATAGAATGGCACTTGAATAGTGAATTTCAGCTATCGGCACACTCTGAAATCAAAAAGAAGGAAGAATTGAGGCTGATCACTAAATGAATCACAGTGGCTATAGGGTGCCAAAGTTTCTGAAATGAACAGTTGAATTTGCACTTTTTCACCCTTTTTTCCTTCCTTCAGTTGTATTTAGGATTCTGGACAGCATTTCAAGCTGATTATCGCTCCCAAATCAGAAAGTTCAACTAGTAAAAAAACTTGTGAAAAATTTAGGACACTGAAAAATGCCACTCTTATTCTGAATAAAAATTACCAGATTGATTTTCTTTTGTTTTAAAAGTTTGAGGGTCAGAAAAGATGATCCTTTTCTTTATCTCTGAACTATCCCACCAAAAGAGGCTGGCGGAGAAGAAAGAGTTGGGACTTTGTCATAGAAGATGATTGAGTGAGAATTCTTGATTGGATTCTTGAACAATCCATTTATTCATTGTCTTTGCAATGTATGGTCTCATCAGGAGTCTTCTTCAAGGCCAAATTCCAGAAGTGTCAATTTAAAGATTTATAATTTCACACCCACTATCAGAACATCACTGAAAACCTAGACATTCTTCACAACCCAAACTTTTCTGAATGCTTCAGAGCAATAATGCCAATTTTTTTAAAAATAACACATGGGATCTAATTTGAGTATGCCACCAGGACCAGAAGTTTAGTCTTCCGAGCTTTTGGACTTGTGCTGAAGCCCATCCTGGGGGAACTTCTTTCTCAGAGAAGATTCTGGCAGAGAGAACTTCCAATGTTCCAATTCTGGAAAATTCTGGCAGAGAGAGGTTCTCTTGAGGATGGACTCCAAGCATGGGTCCCAGTGCTCGGAAGACTGAAACTCTGGTCCCAGGGATCAACCCAGATTGGATCCTGCAACATTATCCTGAAACAAGTATATTTCCCTTTGTTCATAAAATAATACACATATTAAGGAAACATCTGTAGAATAAAGGAATCTTGGTAGAAGCTGATATCAGATAGCGTTCCATCGTAGTGGAGAAATTGCTTTGAAATTGCCCAGTTGCAAAGAAAAGTCAGTGGGAGAAGAAATATGCCTCAAATACAGGTCAATTTGGAGCTCTGCATGTGCTTTTTTTTTTGATACATTAGAAAAAAGACTAGAAAATAAATTTCAGAAATTGAAAAACTGAACTCTGAAAAACAGAGAATAGAGAGGAAATTGGGATTTCTCGGATGGGAAGTGGCCTCTGGTCAAAGCTGGAGTTGGATTGCTCTCCTTTATAACCAGAACACAATGGAAAGGCAAACTTGATTTGACTTGGAAGGAAAGAGTGGGTGGAAAAGGGGAAGAGATGGTTAATCAACAGATCCAGGCTGACATCAAAGTAGTATCTTCTCTTCATGCTGTTTAATTACGGTGCATTTATCTTGCTGGCCGTGCCTTGTAAAATGAATTCAAATGAATCACCCTGGAAGTTGCAGACCCAGATAAATGGTAGCTGACATAGATGGGCTGGAGATGGCCAAAAGGAAACCAGCAATCAGGAGGGAGGGAGGGAGGAGACCCCTCCCCACACTGCTTCTCTGACTTTCCGATTACAGCTCAGCAGGGAAAGGGAGACCAGAGAGAGGAAGGAGGAAAAATACACCCAAATAATCTTTGTCCTGGCAGCCAAGAGTGATCGGATGCCCCTTGGATGCAAAGAATTGTGAATGGTTTTAAGATCATGCATCATGTCCATTCTCCATCCTTTCTGTTTGTGCCTGCTCTCTTGTCACCCTGAGAAACTGTCAAAAAGTTGGAGTTTTCTTTGTTTTAACCAGGTGAAGGGCCTTTCATCTGCTGGTTGCTGCCTTCCCTTGTTAGGGCCACTAACAAGTCACAGGTGGGTGGAGCCATAGCTAAAGTAGAAAGTGCCACTTGAAGTCTCTTGCTGATACCACCTTCTTTTCCTCTCTGTTGCTCCAGGGTATGACACAAACATCTTGATACTGATCTGATTATTTGCCTAGAGCTTTTCAAATCAGATCAAGGAATACATGACCTGCATTGTCTGTTTCTGTTGGGAAAGGTCGAGAAAAGCTAGGCTGCTCCGTGAGTAGAAAGTCCCTAATTCAGGCCTTCACTTCTTCAATTGAAGGATCAGATAGCATAGAATATGGAATATGGTAAGACCTGGAAGGGTCTTCTAATCCAGGGATCTCCAATCTTGGCAACTTTAAGACTTGTGGACTTCAACTCCCAGAATTCCTCAGCCAGCATGGCTGGTTGAAGAATTCTGGGAGTTGAAGTCCACAAGTCAGTCATAAAGTTGCCAAGATTGGAGACCTGTGTAATCTAGTCCAGTCCCCTACTCAAGCAGCAGACCCTATATCATTCCAAAGAAATGGCTGTCCAGTCTCTTCTTAAAAACCTCCAGTGATGGAACATCCACAACTTCTGAAGCCAAGCAGTTCCACCGATTAATTGTTCTGTCAAGAAATTTATTCTCAGGTCCAAATTGGATCTCTCTTTGATAAGGTTCCATCTGTTGCTTCTTGTCCTGACCTCAGGTACTTTGGAGAACAGATCGACCTCCTCTTCTGTGTGAGAGCTCAACTACAGGTCAACCCCTAGTCCTTCTTTTGGTTAGACAAGACATATCTACCTAGTTTCCTTAATTGTGTATGGCAGGGGTCTTCAAACTTGACAGCTTTAAGACTTGTGGACTTCAACTCCCAGAATCCCTCCTCTAGTCATGTTAGCCCAGGAATTCTGGGAGTTGAAGTCCACAAGTCTTAAACTTGTCAAGTTTGAAGGACCTTGGCTATGGTTTCTGACCTACACTTTTAAATCCATTGGTTCCATGTGAATGTGTAATTTGAGAGCCACAACAACCATCACTCTAGATCTGACTCCTTTAGGGCAAACCCTCTGCATCTCCATGGAGAATTAAGGATCTCTGGCAAGGAACACTGAACAAACACAGCAGGATAGGTCTACAAAATTCATGCCAGGCACACGGATAGAAAAGAAAAGTTGGTGCGCACATCAATTGTTTTAATGACAAAAAAACACGCAGGAATGTTAACCATTCAACACATAGGATTTACAACAGCCAGCAAAGGAGATTCTCCACTCTGGCCAGATAATAATCACATTCAGCAAGCTCTTTGATCTCTCGTGCTGGGACCCAAGCATTGGGTTATGACCTTGAGGGAAAATAGGTCACAGGACGACCAAGTAAATTGCTAGTTACAGCCCATTACTCCTGGGAGTGAATTGACTGAGATGTTTGCCTGACTCACAAAGCCTTTTAGACTCACCCTCCTGCGATATAACGTGCCCATTATCCTTTGCTTCAGGCTTTGCCAAAAGGCACAATTTAACAGGCAGCTTTCTTCAAGCAGTTAGCCCTGAATCTCCATTCTTCCCATTGCTAAGTGAAGCTATGAACGAGAGGTTGGGGAAAGAACAACTTCTTGTTGATGCTTCTGGCTGCTAAATATACCAACCTGCCTACCTTACCTTCTTTCTTCATTCCCCCCCCCCTTGCTTTTATTTCTCTCTCCCCCCTACATAATCATTCCAGGATCCATAAATGCAAACCATCTGGACCAATCTTGGCACTAGCAGAAAATAAAGCCGGCAGTAGATTTTAGGAAGTCCCGGCATTATGTTGATGACCTGCTCTGCATATCTAAATGGCCATGTTGATGTTGAAGAAACTGGACCTGCTTATCCAGGTTATTGAGCACAGAGTGAAAAGGGACAGATAACAGTTCTCGTCTCACACCTTGCTTAGGTAGGAAACCCTATGACGTTTCAGACAAATAGTTGTCCAATCTTTTTGTAAAAAAACCTCCAGTGTTGGAGCACCCACAATTTCTGGAGGCAAATCATTCCACTGATTAATTGTTCTCACTGAGGGATCCTTGGTGCTCTTTGGGATAGCTTGTTTTCTTATAGATGTTTCATTACCCAAAGTAGGTAGCATCATTAGTGCTAGTGGCTATCACTGCTAGTCTGATCAGTGCAATGATCATTGCTAGTTGTTTTGTTCAGAAAACACACGAGGTAGACCAGGTTCCAACAACAAAGGCTTTATTCTTAACTAGTCAGTAAACAGAACCCTTGCTGAAACCGAGCCAGCCTTTTATACAGCTGGCCTGCCTGCTTGTAGCCAATGGCAGTTGCTAACATTTGTCGCCTTTCAGCAGCTCATTGATTGGTTCCTAGTGAACCAATCCATGCTTAGTTTATGTGACCAATCAGGTTTGCAGATTTGGAGTCACCCAATTTACATATAGAAACACCCTCCCCTCTTAGTTCAGTCCTACGTGGTGACATAGTCTCGCAGGTAGGTGGGGCTTTTTCCGGACTCGACGGGACTTGCGCGGTTCATTCTTAGTGAAGTCTTCGACCGGTTCGGATGGGGCTGCCGTGTCGTCCGTCTTCTCCCTGGAACCGTCTGGAAGGGTGAGTCAGCCATTTTACCCCCCTGAGTTTCTTAGGCTGGCGGTTTTGCTGCTCCCTCCACGTTTCCTCCGGGCAGGTCGAGCTGCCTGCTGGGCCCCTTCCGATGGGCTCTTCAGCAAGTCTCTCCAAAACAGTGAGTCTTATTTGCTCTTTTTTGTTCATATGTTTCATTGGTTTTAGTTTTAATAGTTCTTTATTTACTTCTCGCATTTCCCCCCCACCCTGGTTGGCAATTCGTCGGTTTTTTCGACGAATGGTTGTATGTCTGTGGTTCTTTTCTATAATTGGGATGAAGCTGGTCTATGTGCCGCGTTCCATTCCCTGCCATCATCTACTGTTAAGCGGTAGGATGGGGGCCTGTTATTTGGGTAATTTGTCCTGGTAGCCATACCGGGTCTATGGTGAAGTTTTTAGCGTATACTAAATCGCCTATTTCGAATTGTCTAAATCGTGTAGAGGAGTCGGGGGGGTTTTCTGGAGTAAAATTTGGGTGTAACTATCAAGGTGTGATCTTAATTTTCGCCCCATGAGTAATTCTGCTGGGGATTTGGTTGGTCGTGGTACTGGGCGTTATGTGCTGGAGTGTGAGCCAATCTGGTTTATTTTTTGTTGGACATCTCGGTGTTCATTCTTTCTACCCCTCTTTGGTAAACTGGACCATTGCTCTCTGGCCCTGCCGTTCCAGCGGGTGGGCCGGCGCGGTTAGGGCATGTCGTTTACCTAGGGAGGCTAGGTATTGCTCGAATTGTATACTGGTCAGCTGGCCCATTATGCTGAGACGAGACGTCCAGTAGACCATGGGTAGCAAAAGTGGTCCAGGTGTTTAATTACAGTTTCTGTTGTCGTTGATGGCATAACTTTTACTTCTAACGCAATTAGAATAGGCATCAACGACAATCAGAAAGGTATGCCCCTTGTAGGACCCGCGAAATCAATGTGGGATCCTTGACCAAGGCCCCCATGGGGGTTTCCCAGTCCTTAACAGGTGCTTTTGGTGGGGACGGTCTAATTCCCTGGCATTTGTTGCACAAGCATTACCCAATACTCTATGTCCTTATCAATACCCGCCACCAAACATAACTTCTAAGCAAGGCTTTTCATCTTTACAATTCTCGGGTGCCCTTCGTGTAACAACCTAAGTACCCTGGGTTGTAATTTGGCAGGAATGACTACCCGATCACCCCACAACAAACACCTTTTCGAATAGAAAGTTCAGTCTGTCTTGGTCCGGAAAGTTTAAAGTTTTCAGTTTTTTGGTTTTCCGGCCAGCCTTTACCTACCCAGCTAAGAACGCAGGCAGTCATGAGTCTTTCGCGGTCGGCTCTGGCGACATCATAAGCTGAATGGGTAGATCGGGGCAAGTCTCTATTTGTAGTGTTGTCATTGCTGGTGCCGGGTCTTCCTCGGTTGCTGGTAAGGTGCTCTGCTCAAGAGCGTCTGCATGGAAATTTGTTTGCCCTGGGCGATGTGTCAGAGTGTAGGAGTAGGCTGCTAGAACATCCCGACCATCTAGTCATGTCTTGGGGAAAGTATATTTGGTGTTGGCTTGTTTCCCGCCAAAATCCCCATCAGCGGTTTTGGTCTGTTATTTATTTGAAAAGTCCGCCCGTATAGGTACTCGTGGAAACGTTTCACTCCAGCGACAATGCTAGAGCTTCTCTGTCCAGTTGGCTGTAATTCGGTCGGTTTGGCAGAGCTAGAGAATAGCGACGGGCGCCTCTCTGCCATCAGGTAGTTGGTGGCTCAGGATTGGCACCTACTCCGAATGCTGAGGCGATCGCTAGGTCACTCTTATGGCAGTGTGTTGCTAAATTGAATGAGAAGTTTGTTGATGTTTAGCACAAACTTTAATTTTTTGGAAGGCTTTCTTTTCTTTGTAACCCCAAGTCCAAATTGCCTTCTTGTCTAAAAGACAGTGCAATGTTCTGCTATAGTGGCCTTATTGGCAGGAATACATTATAGAAATTAATTAGTCCAAAAATGCTTTAGTTCGGTTTTGGTTTCTGGTTCTGGTGCGTCTTTAATCGCTTTAACCTTCTTGTCTGTAGGGTGGATACCCTGCTCCGTTATTAAATAGCCAGGAAATTCGACGCTATTCTTAATGAGGCAGCACTTTTTCTCTTTTACCTTGAGGCCAGATTCTTAAACTTAGTTAGTACTTCTTGAGTCTTTTTTTTAATTGATTTCATCTCTGGCTGAGATTAGGACGTCTCAAATAGGGTAGACTCCTGTATGCCATTTAGGAGGCGTTCCATTTAGACTCTGGAAAACGCCTGGGCCACAATTACTCCAAATTGGAGTCGGTGACATTTGAATGTGCCCTTATGGGTGACTATAGTCTGTGCTTCAGCTGTTTCTGGGTCCACTGGGAGTTGTTGATAGGCTTGTGCCAGGTCGAGTTTAGCAAAAACTTTGCCTTTTTCCCAGGGAGTGAAGTAAATGCTGGGACTACTGGCCCGGGTATGCGCTTGGTTGTAATGCGTGGTTCAGGGTAGCCTTATAGTCACCACAGATTCTAACGGACCCGTCAGGTTTGATTGGTGTGACTATAGGCGTTTCCCACTGGCATGGTCCACAGGTTCTAACACCCCTTGGGCTTATTAATTTGTCTAGCTGTTCCTCTATCTTTGCCTTTAGTGCAAAGGAACTCACTGGCTTTTAATTCTTCATGGGGCTATTTGGGGTTTAGACTGAAAGAAATGGGATTTCCCCGATACTTGCCAAGTGAGCCGTCAAAAACGTCCTGGAACTCACGGATGAGGTCTTGCTTCCCAGCCGGTTGTAGTCACTCGATCGACCCCGGTCATCCGATGCCCAATGGCCGAACCATTCGATGCCCAGGAGGCTTGGTCTGTCTCAGTCAACTTGGTCAGCGTAGCACTTTGACGTGTTGTTTGTAGGCGACTCAGAAATGTCCCCATGCCGACTACAGGGATTTGGTTACCTCGGTAGTCTTTGAGGGTTAGGTGCTGCTTCTGTAATTCTTTGGGTTTGATATCTGGACTAGCTGTTTTATCGTGTCCCATGATACCATCGAAGGAAGGACCCCGAGTCCACTTCCATCTTGCAGGGCTTCCCTTCGATTTTTACAATGACTTTAACTTTCTTCCCGCTTCCGTCTGAGCGCTCTCTATAGTGACAGTTTGGTGTGTATTGGCTCGCTGTCTTGTTGCCACTTTCTCTCAGCTGTTTAGGCTCAGCTTGTGTGGGGAATTTCTGCGGTCTCGTTGGGCTGTAGCTTTTTTTGTTCCTCGCAGACTTTCTCGATATGCCCTCGTTTCTTGCAATGCCTGCAGATGCATAGAGAAATCTGCATTGGCTCGGACAATGGTTTCCTCCGCAGCTAGCGCACTCCGCCAATTCCTTCTTTCGCACTCTTTTTTGTTCGCGAAAAACGGTGGACCTCGTCGTCTTCTTCGCTCAACTCGATTGTTTCGCCAGACTCTTTGTAGTGGCAGTGGTGGTAGGCTGCTTTCTGTCTTTGGTTGGGGTTTGTTTCTTCGCTGTGTGTGTTCATCTTTTCATTGTGACAGCCGATTTTTTCGTGGCTTCAGCGGCTGTGGCCTCCGCGATGGCTTTCGGTTACGGTGATGTTGGCTTGTTGAGTATTTACTCTGTGTGGTCGAGTCTCTTAAACCAACACCACGCGATCCCTCATCGCTTCTCAATGTTCAGGAAGTCACACTCACCCCCTATTTGTCTAAGGGCAGCAACGAAGTCGGCGACGTGTCTCTCCCTCTCTCTGGTCTCTGCGGTAAAATTCGTGTCGCTTATTAAATTAGACACCATCAGAGCGTAGTGTGCTTTGAGAATTCTTGCAATTCTGGCCACGTTAGTTGTTTGACATCTCGGGGCCTTCGCAAGGGCCTTTTGCCAATCTTGAAAACCGCTGGCCCGCAGTGAGTTAGGAACACAGCTCTCTTACGTTGCTCTGAAATGCCTTCCATTTCATTGCTCTCCAAATACATTTGGAAACGGTCTGCATAGGACTCCCAATCTTCTTCATTGGGATTGAAGGGTGTGGGCGGTGCTTGTTCCCAGGCATCTTGTCGCCGTCTGGACTTCTTATCACAGGTTTCGCGTTCAGGACAATCCCACCTTCGTCGCCAGTGTGTTTTGTTCAGAAACACATGAGGTAGACCGGGTTCCAACAACAAAGGCTTATTCTTAACTAGTCAGTAAACAGGAACACTTGGCTAAAACCGAGGCCAGCCTTTTATACAGGCTGCCTGCTGCTTGTAGCCAATGGCAGTTGCTTAAATTTGCCGCCTTTCAGCAGCTCTTGGATTTGGTTCCTAGTGAACCAATCCAATGCTTAGTTTATTTGACCAATCAGGTTTGCAGATTTGGAGTCACCCAAATTTACATATAGAACACTAGTGATCAGTGCACTGATGATCTCGGGTGGGATTCTACCAGTTCGCACCTATTGGCTAGAACTGTTTGTTAACATTCTAAGCAATTTGGAGAACTGGTTGTTTGAAGAAATTACTGGTCTAATCCTGTAAGGAAGGCAGAAAGAAACATTCTGGTGTTGCTTACAGAAACTGCCTCTCCGTTAACCCTGATTACACTCTTGGCAAGACTAGACTTCCTGTCTCAGGAAACGTCTCTGGAGCTTTTTTCCCCTCCTTTGCTGGTACTTTGCTTTGTGGTGGAGTCACCATTCCAAAGTTACAATGGCCCCACTGAACACGTGACTTATGACCATTTTTCACACTTACGACTGTTCAGCATCCCCACAGTCATGAGAGGCCGGCAAGGAGATGCATGCCTCGATGTGAGTGATGTTGAGTTGGCCACACCCAGCCAATAACATGACCACCAAGCCACGCCCACCAACTAAGCCGCACCCACAGAACCGGTTGTTAAAAAAATTAAATCCCACCCCTGCTGATGATGTTACCTAGTTTGGGTAATGAAACGTTTGCAAGAAAACAACCAAGTTCAAAGAACACAAACATTTCAACCCTAAGCTATGGATATTCAACTTAATTGTTCAAGGTTGCGTCTCTCCTTGATTAGTTCCCATCCATTGCTTCTTGTTCTGCCTTCAGGAGCTTTGGAGAACAGCTTGACCCTTTCTCTATGGCAGATATTGGAACACTGCTATCATGTCACCCCTTGTTCTTCTTTCCACTAAACTAGACATACCCAGTTCCTGAAACCGTTCTTATACTATTTTCTTCTTCATCTCAGGCACAAAATGTCCTGAGTTAGCTCTGCATGCAGTCCATATTGTCCACATCTCCTGCCTTTGGAATTCTCAATCCAAATATTCTTTGCTTACCAATAAATACTGAAGATTTAGCAGTATGAACAATGCTGAAAATTGATCCATCACTTTTCATCTGAATTTGAAAGGTAACATCAGAAAGAAGTCTTCTTCACCTGCCCTTCTAGGACAAGGGCAATGTTTGCTTTTCAAGAGAATGTTGGCTTACAACTTCCACTATCTCACTGATGATGGAGTGACCGGAGTTAGAATCCAAGCAGTTTCTAGATATCCACATGTCACTCATCTCTGGTCTAGAGGTTTTGGAATGGAACCAGCATTTCTTGTTTAAGGATCAGGCATTATCCAGGGCCCTAAGATGGAGAAAGGCCCATTTATAGAAAGAGAAGCTTTCTTAAAAATAGACTATTTCTTAGTCTTGTCTCCATGCATTTTAGGACAGGAGCCCAACTGAAATCATGGCCATGTACAAATCCAGATATCAACGTTCTTAGCTCTTTCTTGATTGAGGAGCACCAAAAACAAACAAACTAGGACTTATTTCTCCCAAGTTACACCTCGGAAATTCTTTGCCAAAAAAAATCACAGAAAGAAGGTAAGATGTACATAAATATCTACTCATTTTTGTATGGTGACTGATTGCTATTAATCAAGGCATCTTTTAACTATGATAACAAGCGCAATCAGTATTATTGCTGCTCCAATTTGGGGCCACCTATGGAACAATACAATTTTGCAATTCCATTATTTCATCACTGTCTTTTATGAGGTGCAAAGGCTTCCCAGACACTCTGCAGATTTAATAATTTCTCTAGATAGGGAAGGCAACAAACATGTTGTCTTTCATTCATTGCAAACTTCCTTTACTTAACCCTCAGCCAGTCTTGTTAACTGCAAGGGATTATTGAAGCTGAAATGCTTGCTTCCGTAATCAGCAGTAACCATCAGGAAGCCCTTTACCTGCTTACATTTGCACTACCCTGTAATTTATGTATTTGTAATTTACGTAATGTAATTTCAGGGTTGTAGGCACCACAGAATGGATCACTATGCCATGAGCCACGGTGGTGTAGTGGTTAGAGTACAGTACTGCGGGCTACTTTCTGCTGCCTGCCAGCTGCCTGCAATTTGGCATTTCAAATTTCACCAGGCTCAAGGTTGACTCAGCCTTCCATCTTTCTGAGGTGGAAAAAATGAGGACCCAAATTATTGGGGTCTGACTCTGTGAACCACATAGAGAAGGCTGTAAAGCACTGTAAAAGCAGGATAGAAGTCTAAGTGCTCTTGCTATGAATATTTCCCCTTCCAGAAATCTGGGTTGTGTGTGCCAGATTTGAATGCCTCACAGTGTGGTTGTGATCTTACGTGTCCAGCTTTCTGCAAATTCAAAATGGCAGTTTTGACAGTGTGTTGACAGTGATTATCCCTTTCCAGGTCTCATTAATATACTATTGGATCCACCAATGAGAATAATTTTTAGAGTTCTGAAAAGGAAGTTATATTTGTTTCCACAAGTAGCAGCCTTCATAATTCTAAGGAGAGATTTGCTCACGTTCTTGTCAACAAAAACTATCTTCATCTTAAGCTTTTTAATGAATCCTTAAAAGGCCACAGTTCATCTCTATCCCAAAGGTGCTTTTTCAAAAGGCAAGTGGTCTTTTCTTTGTTTCTTTTCCCTTGGAAACATTTTGCTCCTCATCCAAGAAACTTCTTCAGTTCTCAGAAGAAAATTTTCTTCAGTTCAGTTCTGTTCAAGCTTCAATGTTTCTAAAGAATAAAACCAAGAGAAGTCTAGTTGCCTTTTGGAAAAAAAACACCACTGAGACAACCAACCTGGATGATTGAGAATCTCCATAAACAGTTCCTCTCCATGTTTGTGTGAACATACTAAAACTGTGAAGAGAGCAGTTAAGATCTGAGCAGTACCTTCTGCAAGTTCTCCCAATTTGTCTCTGTCTGGACCATACCATGAAGTGGAAGATAAAATGGGTGTGGAATTGTTCCTTCTTTATATACCTTATATAAAAAGTTCCTTAGGTGCACAGATTTCAGGAAGAAGCTGAGTGTGATGATCCGGGGCATGGCACAAAGGCAACACAGTCAGTTAAAGAGTCCCTTTATTAGCTCCAACTTTGCCCCCAGTGTCCAACTTTGCCCCCAGTTATCTTCTGGCTAGAGAAAAACTCTCCCAAGTCCAAAACTTGATTAACAAAAACTGTAACTTAAAGTCCAAACAAGCCAAACTGATTTGGCAGGGCAGGAGCAAGAATTTCAGAATTGAAGGCATGGCAAAACTCATACGGTTGGGAAGACGCCAGGAACACAGATAAGCCATGACAACACAGGATAAAGTCACGTTTGTTTCCAGAAGCTGCTGCACACAGCCTGCCTTTCTTATCAACTGTCTTCCCAGCTATAGCTAATGAAGGGAATCAGGGCCCTTTCCTCCCCCGTAATCCATGCAACCCACGTTGCTCTCTCCTCTGTTCCTCCCTGCGTGCCCTAGGATGAAGAGGAGGGTGAGCCTGGGTCTTCCTCTGAACTCCCTCTCCCTTGCTCTACCTCTCCCTGCTCTGCCCAGTCCAAATTTGCCCTTCTCCAGTTTCCTCCACAGCCAATGGAGCCACACTCCCACTCCCTGTCAGCTGTTTGTCTTCCTCCTCGGATTCAGACTCCGGCAGGGGCAATCCACTGAGAATCACAATCAGCTTTTAAATACAGATTGGTGGTGTCTATGTTAGGAGGGAAATTAGTCAAACTACATAGCCCAGGGTGTCAAATTTGTGGCCCATGGTCTGGATGCGTCACACACTGGCCATGCCCATGTTGGAATTAGTGAAAGGGGGGAAAGTCCCAACAAGTCACATGATGCCGCCATGACAACACAAGTTTGACATCCCTGACATAGCCTGATGCAGTTCTTGCAGCAACAAATGTGATGTCAAAGGTCTACCACATCTCCAAAATTCAGATAGTAAAGGCTGATATTCCCCAATAAACCAATTAACTTCTCTTTTTCTCATATGATAGCTAATCATGACCTTATTGACGTGGGTCATAATAGCTTGCTTCCTCACATTTGGTGTTGAGAGCACGCTAAGGATTCTTCATCCACTGTTTTTACTTTAGGTTTGCTTCAGAAGTTTGTGTCTCTGTGTGTGTTTTTTACACTGCCAGCTTCGAAGAAAGAGCTAGCTGTTGGGTGTTATTATTACTTTTTAAAGAATAACTGTTTCATGGAGAAGGGAGTGTCAATCAATTTTCTTATTCAAGCCATTCTGACAAAGCTTGCCAGATTTGAAATCACTAGAAATGTTCTAATTCGATCAAAATAACATGAAGTGTTAGAATCACTTTATACTCCACTGGTGAGACCATATTGGAATATTGCATCCAGTTCTGGTCTACCACAAAACAAAAAAGATATTGAGATGCCAGAAAAGTGCAGAGAAAAGCAATGAAGATGACTGGAGGCTAAACCGTTTGATGAACAATTGAGGGGACTAGACATGTCTAGTCTAATGAGGAAAAGGAGTGGGGTGACATGATAGCAGTCTTCTAATATTTGAGGGGCTGTTGCAAAGAAGAGGGGGTCAACCTATTCTCCAAAGAATCTGAGAGCAGGACAAGAAGTAACCGCTGGAAGATCATTAAAGAGAGATCCAATCTAGAATTAAGGAGAAATTTTCTGACTGAACAGTAATTTTATCAGTAAAATGGCTTATCTCCAAAAATTGTGAATGCTCTATCATTGGAGGTTTTCAAGAAGAGACAGCCATTTATCCAGAATGATAGTTCTCATGCTTGAGCAGGGGGCTAGACTAGAAGACCTCCAGGGTACCTTCCAACTCTACTATTCTATTTTTATGACATATTTGGAGTAGTTATTGTAACTGGAGATAACCTCCACAGCAGCCATTTTGTGAGTAGGCTTAGAACAGGGGTCTCCAGACTTGGCAGCTTTAAGATTTGTGGACTTCAACTCCCAGAATTCCTCAGCTAGTCATGCTGACTGGGCAATTCTGGGAGTTGAAGTCCACAAGTCTTAATGTTGCCAAGTTTGGAGACTCGTGACTTAGAATATACCTTTAACTTTGTGCCTGGGCCTGCTCTTCTCCTCAGTTTCTCAACTCTAGTTCTGAATTAAAGAGTCAGAAGGCATATGAGCACGTTACCTATTTGACCAAGTTAAAGACTTAGCAGACATTGGCACCCAACATCCTTGATGTGGTGAGTGTTAATCTTGGATAGGTATTATGCCTTAGGAGATTGTGTGATAGCTGGAGAATTCTGGGAATTGAAGTCCAATCTAGTCATTGACTGAGTCATAACCCCGAGTTGATGAGTTTGGTCTCTGAATCAGATCATTAGTGTTCACCTTTCCATCACATGTCATGTTATTCAAAGTTTCTCCACTTTTTATTTCTTGTTCCACATTTTGCAGCTGTAGGTCATCAAATCTGAAGTACACTTGAAGGAAACACATTATATCTTGACATTTATTCAGCTAATTATTCACCTTCAGAAAAGTCTTACGCTGGGGGAGGGGTGAAAGAAAGAAACAAGTCATAAATAAACAGCATAATTGGTGGAATAATTATACAATGTCAAAGTGAAGTTTGCAGCCATGATCTTTCCAAGTTTTAGAGAACTTTCTGACTTTTGAGTCCACTCTGTAGGAGCATAGAGAGAGAAATAAAGAACTTGTTCGAGGTCCCATTATTGTGAAATATGATCAAAGGACAGAGAACAGAAAGAAATTTTATCATGTAATATGATAATGAGAACCAGTCTGGCATAGTGGCTAAAGCTAGAAACCAGGAGACTGTAAGTTCTAGTCAAGGGTGGGATTCAAAAATCCCAGCAACCGGTTCCCTGCCTGATTGCTGGGTGGGTATGACCTACTGGAACTTCCGGGAGGGCCGTTTTTCACCTTTCCCAGAGTCCAGCGCCTTCCCTCGGGCCTCTGGGAGGGCAAAAACGGCCTCCCCCCGTGCTCCAGAGAGCCTCCAGAAGCCAGAAACAGTCCAATTTCTGGACTTCCGGAACTTCTGCTTTGACCCATCTTTCGCCCTCCTAGAGCTTCTGCGCAGAACCTGCTCTAACCTACATCCAAAATGGGTCACATGCAGACTCCTGGGAAGGGTGGGGTGGGGTGGGCATGGCCAGCCATTCGGTTCAACTCCTGGTTTCGGCGAACCAAAATGTAAATTTAACATCCGGTTCGGCCGAACCAACTGAATCCCACCCCTGGTTCTAGTCCCGCTTTAGGAATGATGCCAGTTGGGTGATCTTCGGCGAGTTCTCTCTCAGCCCTGGGAAGAAGACAGCAATAACTAAACCGCTCCAGAAGATCATTCAGGAATTTATCTAGACAATTGCCAGGAATCAAGACTGATTTCTAGGCGCACACAAACACATATGAACAAACATATAACATCACAGATGAGCCTCTGTAGCGCAGTGGTGAGAGTGCAAGCTCTCTTCTGCTGCCTGCCAGCTGCCTACAATTTGGCAGTTCAAATCCCACCGGGCTCAAGGTTGACTCAGCCTTCCCTCCTTCCGAAGTGGGTAAAATGAGGACCCAGATTGTTGGGGGCAAAGAGGCAGATTCTGTAAACTGCTTAGAGAGGTCTGTAAAGCACTATAAAGGGGTATATAAGTCTAAGTGCTATTGCTATTGCTATCCATTCATGAACAATACTTACAAGCAGCTCCTCCCTCTGATACAAGTCACAGCAGGTCTTCAGTCCTCTGTGTGAGATCTGCCATCACAGGACTTCAGTCTTGCTTCACTTGGGTGACATCCTGCCATAAAAAGGGGGGAGGGAAAAGCAGGGGAATATAGGGAGGGAGGATGACAAGAACAGAGGTGCCATCCCAAAAGAAGAGCCAAGGATCCAAGGACACAGGCATGAGAACGGAATGCAAATGCCCACAAAGAGGTGCCAAACTTTCGCACTGTTACCAAAACACCTAGTTTCAATACCATTGGACATGAATGAAATTACCAAAGGGGTAGGGTCTGGGAGAAGGGAAAATCACTGTGTTTATGTAGGAATATTCAGATCTGGCTTTGCTTACGCTATAACCACTTGGCTTTAGGAAGAATATATTTTTCTCTATGACTGGAGTCCAGGGTCTTTCTTTCTTAAATGCCCAAGCTGGGACAGTCCTGACACACTGAGTTGGGTTCCTAGGGATCTTTCCAACTTTTCTCCAAAATGTATACCTAATTCCATCCCGTGACCCAAAATAAATAAAATAGAGGAAATCCAATTTAGGGGTGAGGGTGGCCTCTTTTTTGCCTCCACGTTCAAAGCGCAGCTCTTTATTTGAGAACTTTTGGCTCAGCTGGAGATTTGAGCGCATAAAATAAGTAGAATAGATGACAACAGAGATCCTTGAATAATGAATTGTTATTCCCCATCCAGACATCACGCCTCTGAAAAGAGAGCCGGCTGAAGCAGGAAATAGTCTTTCCCCATTCAGCTACCGTAATCATTCACCAGCCCAAAAGAAATCTTGGATGCATAAAATGCAGCTCTGTACAACACACAGCATTTTAAAGAGGCTCTTTTAAATGAACAAGAGTGATAAGGGGAAGCTAGCAAGATAAACATTGCAGATTTCTCATGTATGATTTTTTTTTAAAAAAAAATGTTTGTGCAATTCACTACAATATAAAAGAGTCTTGAATCCCCGCGAAGTTCTTCTGCAGTGTTTTTCAACCTCAGCAGATTGAAGATGTGTAGATTTCAAGTCCAGGAATTCTCCAGCCATCATTAGTGGGGTAATGAAATGTCTGCAAGAAAACCACCAAGCTCAGAGAGCACCAAGGTTGACTCCACAGTTCAACTCCAAGCTGCAGTTATTCTCTTCTGTTGGAACCAGACAAATAAACCAAGCGGTAAAAAACAGCGTAATTAAGGAATTTCCAAACCCACATCGATAGGGTACTGTGCTATACACTGACCAGCTACTGTATCTAAACTGGGAGCAAACCCTACGCTTGCTAAAGCTGATGATGTTACCTAGTCGGATTATGAAACGTCTGTAAGCAAACAATCAAACTCAGAGAGCACATGTGGATGGATGAACATTAAATGACAGCAAAGAGATGAAAATGCAACTGCCACTTGGTGGTTGCTTTACTAAGTATAAATGAGTTTTTTCTCCTCTGTGCCCATATTGGTTTGCCCTAGATAAATGACTAGACATTTTTGGCCACACACCAGCCATGCAGAAGATTACAACCTGGTTGGTTTAAAAAAAAAGGTCAAAAGATTGACTGGGGTTTTCTGTGTTGACGCGTCCCAAAGCAGTTCTGAACTCTTCCTAGCACTGATGTTACTTCGTTGGGTAATGAAACATCTTCGAGTCAATCCCCAAACTTGAAAGCCCCAAGAACTCCAGATTCATGAACTGTTGGGCAGGATCAATCTTGAAACAGCACCATTTGAAACTAACTGGATGGGGAAGAAGAAGGAGATGGAGAAGGGGAAGAAGGAGAGGGAGAGCAGGAAGGGAAAGTAGAGGAGGAAGAGGAAGGAGGAGAGGAAGAGCAGGAAGGGGAAGAAGAGGAAGAGGAAATAGAGGAGGAAGAGGAAGGAGGAGGAAGCGGAAGGAGGAGCAGAGGGACATGGAGAGGGAGAAGGGGAAGAAGAGGGAGAGCAGGAAGGGGAAGGGGAAGCAGAGGAGGAAGAGGAAGGAGGAGGAGGGGGAAGGAGGGGGAAAGAAGAGGCAGAAGGAGAAGGAGAGGGAGAGCAGGAAGGGGAAGAAGAGGAAGTAGAAAGGGAGGAGGAAGGAGGAAGAGGGGAAAGGAGGAGATGGAGATCAGGAAGGGGAAGTAGAGGAGGAAGAGGAAGGAGGGGGAAGGAAGGGGGAAGGAGAGGGAGAGCAGGAAGGGGAAGAAGAGGAAGTAGAGGAGGAAGAGGAAGGAGGAAGAGGGCGAAGGAGGAGAAAAAGAAGATGGTGATGCTGATGTTGTTTCCCTTGTGCTCAGGAAATCTTGACTTGAACATGGAGGCTTGAAAACAGATCATGCTCTGCTGAATTGCAGGCCTTCTGAGAGAATCTGAAGAAATGAAGCCCTGGCTGCAGAATGTCGAATTCCCCATGCTGAGAATCCCTCTTCGCTTGGTCTTATTTTCAGATCAGGCTCCTGCATCCTACAAGAATGAGCAGTGGCAATAGATGGATTGTCAGTCTAATTAGCACCCCTCTTTTTTCCTCTCCCCTTTTTCTCCTTTCTCCTAAGCTGGAATGGATAATAAACACTTCCATAGGTATTGATCCATTTAATATCTGGGCAAATTGAACCGATCGCCTGCTGATTGTTTAGACCAAAACTGTATTTGTTGAAGAAGTTAATTATTTCTTAGGAGGGATTCCGGCTTCGGGTATTAAGTTGAGTTTGCGAGCAATCGATACCATTGTGGCTCTCTTGTGGTGCCTCTTCTGCTGCTTGTGCATATGGTCAAGGACTCCATGCTGTGCTTTTCAGATCGGAGGTCAATCTCTATTTGATTAATTTACTCCTGTAGAGTTTTCTCCAGAGTGTCCTGCATGTTGCTAACTTTTGCAGGCAAGGCTCTAGTATCGCTCAAATTGTGTGCATGCTATACAGGGTATGCAATGAGAAATGAAATGTTCCTTCATTGAAATGGAAATGTTCCTCCAGGAAATGTTCCTTAGACCCCAGAAATATTTTTTCATACTGAAATATTGAGGATAGAACTTTTTCTCCATTCGTTTTAAGAAAAAGGGCATTTTTTTAATATAGACTAGCTCGATACCCGTGCTTCGCTACAAAACTATGTGGTTGGCCTTTTAGTTTTTGGGAAGGAAAATAAGGGGAAAAAATGTGTTTCTGCTTATCAGCATCCATAATATTCATCTGGCTAGTGTCCTGTCGGTGTGTGAGAGATTGAGGGCTGTTTGGAAAGTGAAACAGTGTTTGCTGTGTGAGCAAAAAAAAGGCAGCAAGGTGCCTGGCAGGACTTAGCTCAACTGTTCTGTATGGGAGCTGGTTGCTGCTGTGAAACTGAAACTGAAACTCCTCTGCTTGTGATTTGCATTTGGAAGAGATTCTTTGTCAGGTTGGGAGTGGGGTAAACTCCTTAGAATCAGAGTGTGTTGTTAATAATAATAATAATAATAATAATAATAATAAAATAATAATAATAATAATAATAATAATAACAATAACAATAAACAATAATAATCAGCAACAGTAATAATAATATAATAATAATAATAATAATAATAATAATAATAATAATAATAATAATAATAATAATAGGAAATCCTAATGCTCTGATGGTCATTTCGAAAAATCCTTTCTTTTAGTAACTAGAAGCCAAGAGGAACATACATGCCAAATTTCAAGTTTGTAGGCTTTATGGTTCTGGAGATTTTGTGATGATTCTTGAGTGGCATTTCGCTTTTATATATAGAGATATAGGCATAAGTTTTTAATAAAAACTTATTTCACAGAAGCCAGTAGATAAACATGGAATTATCTGGAGTGTCATTAAGAAAGAAAGAGAGATAAAATATAAAAGAAGAGACAAAAAAAGACAGCAGATGGGGTGGGGGGAGGAAAGAAAAGAAAAGATGTATAAAGAAAGTAGGTCCATCATAATTTGAGTGGTCTTACAAGAGATTGGTTTTAAGTCAAGGACTAGCTGTGCTTGATTTTAATTGGTAAACATGTGCTTCATTTGGTAAGTCATCCAAGCTTTCATTTTAAAACCAAAAGGCTGATTGGTTAACAGAAATAACATTTTTCTGAAATCCTTCTGGCTTTCTCATGGAAAACAGTCACCTGACAGTTTTGATTGATTCCGATCAAGGGTGAGGAAACATGGTATGGTGCAAGGAGATGAGTGTTAATTGGCTCAGCCAATTAACTTTCTCGAATTAGACTGAATCACCAATAAATAGTTTAACTCCGTCTCCTTCGGAGCAATGGTAATATCCTCTAGCGATCTGTGTTGTAGGAATGAATTGCTTTCCAAGGGATTAACTAGCCAGCAGAAAAAGAGTGTAAAAAATCATCAGCACATCAATAATTCAGTTGCTCCTGAGTTGTGCAGTGCTGCTGAATGGAGGTGAGTCAACTGATTGAGCAAAGCTGGCTTGTTCATGTTTTCAAAGAGAGCCAATATTCAGTGTTAGCCAAGGGAGGGAGTGATAACAGATTTTGAGCTGGCAAGAGCCTAAATATTGAGCTACGAGTGATGAAATTAGGGCACTCTTGGTGATGTATAGCCATTCTAGGCATCTTCAGAGGTGAGGGGGATGTCAGAATGATGAAGCTTCTTGGACTAGAAGCAAAACGTCTTCAAAGAAATACCAGAAAGTCCACTTGCCTCTTGAAAAAAGCACCTTTGGGACATGCTGGGATCTTATTATACACATTTCATTATTTGTTTTTCATCCAGGCCATTTGTGTCAGACACCTACACCAGCATTTTTTTTTAAATTGATTCAAAAGATCCATCATAAAATAAGTTAATTGGATTAGAATAATTAAAGATCAACTTCACAGGACAATACAAGATTAAGCTACAGATGATATCAAAATGTTGCAAAGCTTTCCAGAATAACATCTTACATACATACATACATACATACATACATACATACATACATACATACATACATACATACATTAGATGGATGGATGGGTGAGATTTAGGGCCTGCTGACTCTGGATGGCTTTTACAGCAAGTAAAATAACAATTTAAAAGCCAGCAAGCAAGTCTCATGTATCCAGACAAACTCACTTCTTCTTCTAACAAGAAACTCAACCAAACTCATCCCCACCTCCTACCTCAAGGCCTGTTTTATGTTCACAGCTCAGGGTTGAACTGTGGAGTTCTTGGTGCTCTGAGGCATAAACATTAAGAGCACTGATGATATCACCTAGTTGGGTGATAAAATGTCTGCAGGTGAAGAGCCAAGCAAACAATGAAGCTCTGAGACCATCAAGGACTTCTGTCACGACTGAAAGATGACTAGACAGTGACCATCAAGGGGAGGGGGGGGCGAACTCCCATTTTTCATAGGCTTCCCTTTCTCTCTACTTCTTGGGAAACAACGTGAAGTTAAACTTCCCATTTCTATTGACATTTTTTGGAAGTTGAAACACCCTGCAACATTCAGGAAAAGGAAAGAAGACCTACTAATTGGCTGGTAGCAGGGCAGTGAGTCATCCCTGTTCCTTCCTGATCCAGCTAATCTCAGGTGTCTATCATTGCATGCTCTGAAACTGGGGAGATGGGGAAGGAGGTCTGGTAGGGGGAGATAATGAACAACCATGGGAGGTATGGGGTGTCGAGGTTGGGTACCACCTTTGGCAAGAGAACTTGTCCTTTGGTCCCACCTGGTACTCAATTCTCATCTGTGGTTCCTCATAGCTGTTTATATGCAACAATATGAGTAGAGTAGCCTACTATAGCCCCATGAGCTGGCAAAGAGCTGGCAAATAACAGAATGATAGAATTGGAAGGGACCTTGGAGGTCTTCTAGTTCAACTTCTGCCCAAGCAGGAAGCCCTACTTCATTTCAGACAAATGGTTGTCCAATCTCTTTGTCAACTTTGGAAGCCATAATAGCACCAGATGCTTCCCCACTGCCACATTCTTGAGCCTGGGAAAATGGGAGGGGGAATTCCTTGGAGCCTATGTGGTTAGGCATAATAGCATTCTTCTTTGAAGTCAAGGTCATGTTATTTCTGCACTTGGTTGAGGAGCTATTGCGGGATGTCGGTGATTGGGCCATGTGATGCAATGAGGGATGTATAGGGTGGATTTGTAATATTTTGCTTATTAAAGGGAAACCCAGAGCTTTCAAATTCAGGATTTCCCAGATGTGCTAGTTTGCTACGCAAATAAAATGAACTTTTGAGAAGATGTCTGTCTCGGAGTTACTGGTTGGATTTGAGGTTTTCTGGAATGCTGACATTATCCTGAATCTGAAAGACTTAAAAACCTCCAGTGATGGAGCACCCACAATTTCTGAAGACAAGTCATTCCACTGATTAATGGTTCTAACTATCAGGAAATTTCTCCTTATTTCTAAGTTGCTTCTCTCCTTAATTAGCTTCCACCCATTGCTTCTTGTTCTGCCTTCAGGTGCTTTGGAGAATAGCTTGACTTCTTTGGGGCAGCCCCTGAGATATTGGAACACTGCTATCATGTCACTTCATAGAAAAACACATTGCAAATAATGATGATGATGATGTCCACCTTCTGGGCAATGGCTTTGACAAGCCAGCTGAACCAGGTGAAGGTAGTTGATGGGTCTTGAAAGCTGCTTATCTCAGCAAGTGAAGACATCTTGTGGATAATTGACTTATAGAGAAACTCGGTTATTTATATTATTATTATTTTTGGGGGAAGAAAGGATCCAATCCTCAGGAACTTAAAGATGCTTCCATTTTATATATCTACAAGAGGAAGGGCAATTAGCAAGTATGTGCCAACCACTGAGGAATCTTGCTGTGCTCTCCATCATAAGAAAAATCCCTCAAAAGAGTCATGCTAAATCATTTGGCCACCTATCTGAAGCTGTGGGCTTGTTGCCAGAGTCACAGCGTGGCTTCTGCAGAGATCATGGGACTATTGACATGATGTTTGCCATGCTTCAATTTCAGGAAGAGCAGATAATGTTGATCCAATCAATATCTGAAGGAAATTCATGCCAGGAGCTGCAGATCCCATTTTTAATGTTATTCTTTTCTTTCCCCCAAGCAATGCATGGAACCCAAGCTAGGGAAGAGGAACAGAAGAACAGGAGATATTCTGCAGCAAATGCAGCCCATTAATAGCCATCCTGTTCCAAATCTAGAATATCTTGAAAGCCAATGAACCAATCAAGAGGACAGATTAAGAACTAATCGGAACCCGAGAATGCTCTGTTGCTATCAGATGGATTTAAAGCGCATACCCATGGCAACTGTGGAATGCAGAAACATAAGTTCTTGTGAGCCACTTCTGGTTTTAAAAAGCTCTTTCTTTTGAAAACACTGTTGATATTTCAATAAGAAGATGGTTCCCTGATTCTATGTATAAACAATGCAATATAGCACCAGATTTTCATCATTCTTGAAAATCTCTATCATCTATCTATCTATCTATCTATCTATCTATCTATCTATCTATCTATCTATCTATCTATCTGTCTATTTATCATCTCTTATCGTACATGCCAGTTGCCAAGTATCTGAATTTTTATCATGTGACCATGAGGATGCTGCCACATTCATTGATGTGAAAAACTGATAGCAGTGTTCCGGTATCTCAGGGGCTGCCCCAAAGAAGAGGGAGTCAAGCTATTCTCCAAAGCACCAGAAGGCAGGACAAGAAACCATGGATGGAAGTTAATCAAGGAGAGAAGCAACCTAGAACTTAAGGAGAAATTTCCCAATAGTTAGAACAATTAATCAGTGGAACAACTTGCCTGCAGAAGTTGTGGGTATTCCAACACTGGAAGTTTTTGAGAAGATGTTGGATAACCATTTGTCTGAAGTGGTGTAGGGTTTCCTGCCTAGACAGGGGGTTGGACTAGAAGACCTCCAAGGTCCCTTCCAACTCTGTTATTCTGTTCTGTTCTGTCCTAAGTAGCTTTTTCAATGCTGTTGCAATTCTGAACGATCACTAAACAAATGTAAGTTGAGAATTACCTGCAAAGAAATAAATACCAGGCATGTCTCGCTTAACAACTGCATTGCTTAGCAATGGAAATTTTGGACCCCATTGTTGTACGTTGAGATCTCTGTACATATCTGTAGTTAGATCCAATCTATCTTTTTTTTTTAATGAGCCTGAGTACATTTTAAAAGTGAAAAAAAGAAAATTAAAATGCGGCGCCAGAGATGGACAGTGAGAAAAGGACACGAATCCGAGAGGGCTTAATTTCAGAAGAGCGAGGGAAGGAACAGCTACAAAAGCAGCTTTGAAAAGTGCAAAGTGTTAAGACGACAATGGAAGAGAGAGGAAGGAAGGGAGGGGGAGGCTTTCACCAGGAGCAGAAGGAGAAAGTTCAAATGGAAGTAATTAATCAACTTGGCAGAAGTTAATAAAACCCCATTAAAGAGATTACCCAGAGTTCGGAATTTGTCAGAGAGTCTCAGAAGCAACTCACCTTTTATGAAAGTTCGTTTCAGGACACAAAAAATATTCTCAACCTCTGCATTTGCATCAGGACAGGGAATCCCACTTTGCTGGGGTTCCAGACAGGGGTGCGATTCAAAAATTTTAACAACCGGTTCTGTGGGTGTGGATTAGGTGGTGGGTGTGGCTTGGTGGTCATGTGATTGGCTGGGTGTGGCCAACTCAACATCACTCATATCGAGGCACGCATCTCCTCGCCCGGCCTCCCATGACTGTGGGGATGCTGCAAAAGTCATAAGTGTGAAAAATGGTCATAAGTCACTTTTTTCAGTGCCATTGTAACTTTGAATGGTCACTCCACGCAAGCAAAGTACCAGCAAAGGAGGGTACCAGCCCTTCTTGAATTCCGTTGATTCTTATCCAGTGACAATTTAGTGCTGTTACTGTACTAGTCTAGACTTTTGTGTATAGGCATGAGTAATAAATCAGTTTAACTGGAACTTAATGCACAGTTCTGATTTTTCATGGGGACGTCAAAAAGATGGAATGATGTCCTTGATCATGTGACAAAAGCTGTCTCCCCTGGTTCTATGCTTCACATGTGTAATTCTTATAAGAAAGGGCCTTGGATTGTGTCATCATGGCTGCCATCTTGATTTGTTGTTGGTGTCAGGGTTCTAACAGTGGCCCTAATCAAATCATGAGCCTTGAGCCAAACTTCAAAAGAAATCCAATTATTTCTTAGAAGCAACATGTTGGCAATTATTCTAATGAAGCCAGATCTGCTTCATGTATTTTATGGTGCAACCATGCCCTGTTTCCCTCACTCCACCCTGGGTGTGTCACAAATCACATTCTCCAACCAGAGCATCTTCATGGCTGGGGTGTTATAAATCACATTCTCCAACCTAGGACTTTTGCAGGCTCTAGAGACCATGCTCCTCCAACTGGATCGGTAACCTGGGAGACGCCTTGGAGAAGTATGCGTGGAATGTACTTACTACTCCTTCAGGGTTTCCCCCCTTCCCTATGGCAACTCAAAAGGAGGCCAGGAATGCTTTATGAGTTGACAGTTGAGGGGTTTTTTGGCCAGTCTCTTTTTGTGGCCTTCTTGATCTCCTGAGAGCATTGGTACTTGTGCGCCCATCCTTAGGAAGAATGTTTGAAAGCATCTATGCATATAAAGTAAGTATGCATCATGTGTGTATTTGTGGAAAATATTCTAAGGCAGATGTTGCACTGGAGATAATGTAGCTGTGAAGAGGAAAATTGCTGTAGCACAACAGAGTTATTAAGAGGGTCATGGTTGGCATTTACAGACGAACCTTACCATTCTCACTCACATAGAATCAGTTTTTATTGCCCAGTAAGAAATTCATATTAATATAGTGAATACATATGTTTACAAATAAACAAATTTAAAAAACAAACATTTTTTTTAAGTGTAGGAAGTGATCTCAAACTCTGTTATCATTAACAAGTATTTAACACATGTACTTACAGAACATACACTTACTAAAGTTGCTTCCACATAAAAAGATGCCCAATTTACACAAAGAAAAACCTTGAAGGGGTTGTTGTTGGTGGTGGTTGGAGTGCAGTTGCAGTATGTTCCTTAAGCACAGGAAGGAAATGGCGACATTCCACTGGAGGGCCAAAGGTAAAAGCCTGGTTTCACAACACAAGGAAGTGGTCAGTGAGGAATGCACGCCCGAACTGTGCGCTTCTTGCCAGGAGCTATGCGCAAATAGCCTCTCAGGCTTCTCCGTTTACCTTTGCACTGGAGAAGTTGGAAGACAGTCACTGCACTGACAATTTCTCCAAGAGGAAGAAGGGGCAGGGGATTGAGTAGAACTCTCTTGAGTCCCAAGGCAAAGTTTTCAGGTGGAAATACCTCCCTCACATCCATATCATTTGGATATTATGGATGTACAGTATGTAGAGAGAATGTAGGTAGCTCGGAGTTGAACTGTGGGGTCCTTGGTGCTTTCTGAAATTAGTTCTTTGCTTGCAGTTGTTTTATGCCCCAACTAGATAACTTCATCAGTGTTACAAAAAGACCAGAATGTTGTCCTATCCAACAAACTACCCCCAGATAAGCAGGGGTTAATACCATACACACAGTCAAGCAGGGATCAATGCCTAAATCAAGAAACTACCAAGGATAAAACAATTCCCTGTAAATACCGGCAATGGAAGCTACTGTATACAAACAGGGAGCCAACCCCATACTCAGTAGCACTGATGATGTTATCTAATCCGGTAATGAAACATCTGCAAGTAAAAAAAACCCAAGCTCAGAGAGCACCATGGACCCCACATTTGGATGACCACTAGGTGGCAGCAAAGAGATGAAATGTAGCTGCCCTCTGGTGGTCACTCCAGCAAGTATAACTGAGGATGTCTCCTTTGTGCTCCCAGTGGGTTGCCATAGATAAATGACTAGATGCCTTTGGGCCACGCATCATCAGCCATGCAGAAATGCACAAATTTGGTCTGTTTAAAAAAAATATCGAAGGACTGACTGGAGTCTCTTGTGTGGACAAGTCCCAAAGCAACTCTTTACTCTTCCTTGACTATATTTCTGTTGAAGAAGATAATTCTCCAACAATTTTCCCAGCACTTTTTCTGGGAATGAAACAATCCTCTAAGAATTGTTCTGCAATTTTTTCCCCCCAATATTGTTTAACAGTTTCTCAATTCAGCAGTAATGTCTGAAGGCAGAGGGGAGAGCTTGGGAGACAATCACAAGACTATCTCTCTAATGGGGGGGGGAGAGAGGAAATATCCATTAATTTTTTAAACAAGGAGAAAAGTGGACAGATTCTCCAACAGTTTTAGGGTAACAATGAATTTTTGGGGATATTACAAGTATAAGAGGCAGAGGTTCCATTTATCATATTGCAAACTGACCCTCTACCCTAAATTTGCTATTATTCTGAGTCTCAGTGGAAAGGACATGAGAAAGTGCAACAAATACTGGCAGAGGATATTTATAAAAATCATGTAAAGCGGTGTTATTCAAACCTGGCCACTTTAAGACATATGGATTTCATCTCCCAGAGTTCCTCAGCCAACATATCAGAGATCCTTGGAAGGTGGCACAGGAAAGCAATAAGAACATTTTAAAAATGTATTCTGAGATACTTCTATGTTTCCACATGATGAGGTCTCCAATTTCCTTTTGAATCATAACCAGAAATAGAGGGGGAATAGGACATTTGAGAATAGGGTCATCTTGCCTTTGATCGTGGCTTCCCCACAATGTTGCTATTTTAGCATTAAATTGGAGCGAGCCCTAGAATTGACAAAAGCTGTTGCGTTGGAAATGGTTTAAAAAGGAGAGAGGTGAAAGGATCAGAAAGCCTGAGAATAGTCGAAGGACGAAATCTCTGCATTCCTCAGGGCAGGAGGACCTAACCAGGGCTGGGCTGTTGGGGGTTCGCAGGGGTTCAGGAGATCCTGTGCAGTTCAGAAAACCCCCAAATGCCACTCCTGGCTGGCCCCGCCCACACATCCCCTCCCCTCCCAGGAGGGATGCTTTGGATGCCCGCTTTGGATGCAGGGGAAGTGCAGGGCGTGCGTGGAGGCTCAGGGAGGGTGAAAAACAGGCCTCCTGGAAGTTTAGGAAGGCTGGAAATGGGCCTGTTTCCAGCTTCCAGAGGGGTCTGGAGCCCTTGGGAGGCCATATTCTTCCTCCTGGAGACTCGAGGAAAGCCTCCGGAGCCCGCGGAGGGCAAAAATGCTCCCCCCCCGCCATGGTGCAAGAGGCCAACTAGGCCATGGGCACCATGGCCACATCTACCTAGCAACCGGACAGAGAATCAGTTGCTAAAATTTTTGAAGTCCACCCCTGGACCTAACCTGGGTTGTCCTCCGCAAACGTTGGTTGTGTTGCGCTTCCCTAGGGATTGTTTCCACCCATTTTTATGTGATGGAAGAATATTATATTGTAACTCAGGTAGTTCTTGACTGATGACCACAAACTGACTGAGCCCTAAAATTTCCTAAATGAGCTTTGCCCCTTTTCATGATCTTTCTTGCCACAGTTGTTAAGTGAACTGCTGCAACTGTTAAATTACCAACACTGTCGTGAAGTGAATCCCCATTGGCTTTGCTTGTCAGAAGATCGTAAAAGGTGATCACATGACCTCTAGACAGGGGTGGGACTCAAATTTTTTAACAACTGGTTTTGTGGGCGTGGCCAGGTAGGTGTGGCCATGTGACTGGGTGGGGGTGGCCTTTTTTGCAGCACTCCTTCCCCCTTTTGGGGTCTCCTGGACCTCAGGGAAGCCTCCTGGGTGAAGCAGTAAAGACAGTGAGGAGGATCCCAGCCCAGCTGATCATCGGAACAGCTGATCGTCAGGAGGAGGAAAAAAAGAAATACGTTAAGGAGTGACTGGGCGATGGAGAACGCAGTCAGCAATGTTGGGCATGTGTGCAATGTCTCACATGCGTGATATGGATTGACTGGGTGGGGAGGGGAGGGGCAGGGCCAGCCAGGGGCACAATTTACCAGTTCTCTGAACTGCAAATCATAGCAACCAGTTCTATAGAACCGGTACAAACCGGGAGAATCCCACCTCTGCCTCCAGATACTGCAACCACCATAAACATGAGTCAGTTGCCCAGCATCCAAATTTTGACCACGTGACCATGGGGGAATGCTGCAATGATCATAAGTGTGAAAAACGATCAGAAGTCATTTTTTTCCAACACTGTTGTAATTTCAAAAGATCCCTAAATAAATGGTTGTAGGTCAAGAATTACCTGTACATACAATACATATATTGTATACATGGGAATAAATTCTGATTGGATTTTATTCAGGTCCTTTTCACTTCTTTACTCATTTTTGGAGTAAGGCTCCTGATGTAACATTCAAAGTAGCTCTAAAATTATTAGCATGAACTTCTGGATTTTATAGATGTCCGAATAGCTAAATAAGTAACCATACCACCTTCTGAAGGAACATTCCCACATAACTTTAAATAAGCAATACACTGTATTTATTTTCCAAAGATGCATTTGCAAATGAAAAAAAAGCATTTCTCTCATCTATATCAGCCCACTCCTGGTTTTATTTCTCTCATTAAATGAATTTCGGGTACTAAGACCAAAATGCATTCTTTATCTCACTATCTCTCTTTCAAATACAGGTCATCCTTGTCTTAACAACCACAATGAAACCCAAAACTGTGTTCACAAGTCATTACAGTTGTTAAATAGATCGCCATGTGACCAGACTTGATTTCATGTCTGTTTGTCTTACGGGTTGTTAAGTGAGTCTCCATGATGGTTAAGCAAATTGCATGGTCATTAAGTGAACCATGTGGTCCTTAAGTGAATTTGGCATCTCCAATGGGCATACCAAGAATGAGGTCATCTGTTCATTGATCAGAGATGAGGTTTGGGTAGCAGAAAGTCTGATGACTATGTAGATTCACAATCATCCAAATCATGGTTGTCCCAGAGGTGCTTTTTCCAAAAAGGCAACTGGACTTCCTTGGTTTCTTCTTTGAAAACATTTCACTTCTCATCAAAGAAGCTTCTTCAGTTCTTCAGTTAGAATTGAAGAAGCTTCTTGGATGAGAAGCAAAACATTTTCAAAGAGAAGACCAAGGAAGTTCAGTTGCCTTTTGGAAAAAGCACTTTTATTCCACCCATTTAACAGATCACTCTCAAGCTATTTTCTCTTTCATTTTCTTTTTGGGTTGCTTCTTTGTGATGTGTCATTCTAAAGTGGCTTTTTGGAGGAAAACAGTGGTCAAGTTTCTCGGCTTTCCAAAGGAATCAATGGAGAAATTAATTGCAAAACTTCTGGAGGGTACCCCGTTCCCAAATACCTTTCCCAAACAGTTTTCCAAAATTCACCAAAGGTGCAGTGCAGTGGATAGAGTTGCAACTCTGCTGTTTTTTTGGGGGGTGGGGGTGGGGTGACAGCACCAATGAGGTCAGCAGGGCTTATAAAACTACTGTTAAGACATTGAGAAATGAATTAGAAAGTCCCTGATTTCTGTTTGGTCTTTACCTGAAGAGAGGGACTATCGTTCAGCTGGAGAAAATGCGTGCAAAAGATCTCCAAGGCAGGCCCTGAGCATATACTTCCAAAGCAAGCAAGCAAGCAAGGGAAGCAAGGGATGAGAAGTACCATTCTCTGATGAGACCATGACAACTCACCACAGCCAACTCTCCATGGGACAAGAATTACACCATTAATAAAGATATAGTGGAATAGCAACAGCAAGAGCACTTAGATTTATATACTGCTTCACAGTGCTTAACAGCCCTCTCAAAGAGGTTTACAGAGTTAGCCTCTTTGCCACCAACAATCTGGGTCCTCATTCCAGAAGGATGGAAGGCTGAGTCAATCTTGAGCCTGGTGGGATTTTATCTGCCAAATTGCAGGCAGCCGGCAGTCAGCAGAAGTAGCCTGCAGTACTGCACTCTGACCACTGCATCACTGAGGCTCTTAATGAATAGGATCATTAAATTGATTTTGTTGCATTGTCTTGCAGTGAGTTGGCTGTGGTGAGTTAGCCCTGGCAAATTGGCTGTGGTGAGCTGTCCCATTCCATCTCAGACATTGAAAACTGCTACGAGGAAAGACAACCCAATGCTCTTTAGATGCTTCAGGTCTTGGTTTCCATAGTTTTAGCAATGATGACTAAAGTTAACAGATGTTGTAGTCCAAAGCTTTGGAGAGGCATCAGGTTGGGCAAGGTCAAAGCAGCCTATTAGGAATGAAATGTAGGAACCAACCAGTCGGGTGCCAGATGAATTTTTATCTCCTTTCTTTGAACTTCCCATTTGCCTGAGGCTTGGTCAGTAGATCTCTGCATTCCTCTACTCTTTTCCACAAGACAGAGTAGAACACCATTGACCTAAACCAGGAAGTTTTTGCAAGAGCAATGCTATGATGAGATCAAAGCATAACACAACATCAAGCAGAATATTAGCTATTATAATTGGAAAAGATGTAGAAGCCTTTGACACGTTGGCGGAAACAAACAGAAACCCCTAAGAAATCTCAAAACGGGACAGAAACAGCATAGAAAAAGCTATTTCACAGATCTAGGAGAGGATTGCCACTGAGTGCCTGATCCAGAAGAAGCTCGCTCCAAGCAGGGTCTTTCTGTTTAAGAGGCAAGCTTGAAAATTGGGGTGCTGTTGCTTACAAAGCTCTCTTGAATGAATGAAGCTCAGAAACAAACTCCACAAACTCCAGACCAGGATTAAGCTTAGAAAGTTCAAACGTTCTTCTCTAACTAGGGTTAAGCTCAGCTGGTCTGTCCTCAAATGAGATTAATCTTTTATTATAGACATAGATCAGCCGATTGTCAACCATTTTCATCTTCCCCTCAGTTTTCTAAATGTGGTCCTCAGCCCATGTTCCTCACCAGCCTTCTACTCTCAAACCCACCCTACTGTTCTTCCATTTCTCTCATGGTTTTCTCAAGGGCCCTATGTACCAAGAACTGATGAAATGAGAATAAAATTCTCTCTCATTTTCTCCTTCACTAGCCCATCTTTGTAAGGATGTAAAAACAGTGGATTGAAATGATTAGCAACGAGCATCGGTTTAGCATCAGCAAATACAATTCTTTGGCAGCCAACCAAGAAAGACTTCTACCTTCCCAGACAGGAAAAGGGATTAAAAGTCAGACAGACAGGATGGTAGAAACAGTGAGTAGCCCTACGTAAGGCAGCTTAGGAATTGTCCATTGGTGGCAATGGTTCCACTCCTAATAGCCAGCATTATCCATGAGGGAAGATGGTTTTCAGTTTAGGGAAAATCAAATTACTCACTGTTAGGCATACCAGAAATCCAGATAACCATTATCTGGCCAAAACAGATACAGAAAGTCCTTGGCTTATCACCACACTTGGGAACCAGAATTTCTAGATGGTGGTTTAGTAAGTCATGCCTGATTTTATGACCTTTTTTTTTGCAGTGGTTATTAAATGAATCTCAGCAGTTATTAAGTGAACTATGTGGCCTTTAAACAAATCTGGCTTCCTTCATTGGTTTTGCTTATGAAAACCCAACTAGGAAGGTCAACCAGGTGATCAACCAGATCTCTGGGACTCTGTTGTAAATAGAAGCCAAGTGTATTTATTTTGATCCTTTGAATTTGGATCAAGTCATAGCATGGGTGTTCAATGGTCATAACTGCGAGGACTGGTTGTAAGCCATTTTCTCCAGGACCTTTGGAACTTTTGGACACTAAGTAAATAGTTTTAAGTCAAGGGCTACCTAGAGGTGCCACCCAGCGGTCATAAGGTTTTTTGCAGCTTAGGTCTGATAATACTAGACCAGGCCCAGTAGAGAACAAAAGGAAACAAGATAGGAAATAAAAGAGAAATACAAATGCAATCCATGTCCCAAGATGCTCTTTCTGAAGGAGAACAAGGGAATATTTGCTGGTCAAGACATTGTAAATGCACAGTGATTGTAGAAATACGAGACCACCAAAATCAGCCCCCTCCCCCCCCCAAAAAAAACCACCTCTGCCTTTTTCATTGGTTTGTTCAACTTTGGTGACATCNTTGTAGAAATACGAGACCACCAAAATCAGCCCCCTCCCCCCCCCAAAAAAAACCACCTCTGCCTTTTTCATTGGTTTGTTCAACTTTGGTGACATCCATCCAAGCAATCTCTTAATATCCCCTGCTGTTTCTGTGGGTCTATTTACATGAACAATCACATTGAAATAACTATATTTTAAAACAATTTTTTTTACATACAACTTTCTTTTAAGGGGAAGTGATCACAGGCTATATTCTCCAACCTGCATATGTCTCTTTCTTCCCCTTGAGACCTGCAAATGACAATCAGCAGAGGGAGGGAGAGGAAGGGAGGAAGGAAGGAAGGAAGGAAGGAAGGAAGGAAGGAAGGAAGGAAGGAAGGAAGGAAGGAAGGAAAAGAGAAATATTCAAAACAGACTTAAACAAGTTTTAAGGGAACATAAACAGCAACAACAGAATACTCTGAAAATCAGAAGGCAGGAAAAGTCAGTTTTCAACAGGAGAAGAGACCAGGAAGGAGTGACAATTCCAGGCTTTGCCAAAAAAGACATTATAAAGGTGATGTTAGTGTTAGGGGGGTAAAGAATCAGAACAGAAGCCAAAGAGGTGAGGGAAGCATCTGAAATTGGTACAGATTTCACTTAAAAACAAGACAGTCATCAAACATTAATAATACGGTAAAGGCACCACCCACGCTTAGCTATTGTCAGTCCCAAAGTAATTGAAAACTGGGAATAATTAACTAGGTTGAGAAAGAAAAAAACTAACGCCAAGTAGGCTGGAGAGAAAGTAATTTGAGTGCTGTGGTATGAAGGGTTTAGGACAGGATAAAGGGGTTCCTGTCCATGTCACTCTTGGCCCGTACAAATCTGGAAAAAACAGATGATGTAAGACTGAAAAACGCCGAGCTTTTCAATCGATGAGAAAGTCTTTGTAGTACGTTGAATGGTAACAGTCTTGTAGGGTTGGCCAAAGAGTCTCTGCTCTTTCTTAATGTGAGATGTGTGATCTCCATGTATTTTTTGCTTGCTTGCTTGTTTTGTTAAGCCGTGGTACTCACATCCCAAAACCTCCCCACCCCCACCCCCCAAAAATCCCCCAGACGCTAATCAGGATTATGCCCTTTTGGTCTTTGCTCTCCGTTTCAGCCTTCTGTTGTTCGCAGATTGAGTGACTTAGAGAACATTCTGAGAATTTGTAGCAAATAATAATAATAATAATAATAATAATAATAATAATAATAATAATAATAATAATAATCCTCGTAATCACAGGAATAATCCTGATTGTATCAAAGTCTTCCCTTCCTCTCCTGGAAGGTGGAAAGAGTTCTCAACCCAATGGATGGGGGTCTCTAAATTGTGCTACTTTTTCGTCATGGATCTCAGTTTGGAGAAGGGAGGGAATTCTGTTGGAAGGGAGGTCAATTTCCCAGGTGGAATAGAAAAGTCTGAGCAAACTTCGGAATATTGCTATAGAAGCGCCGACCCAGTCTTTGACAGGTGCTCCCCTTGAAGAGATAGTCCATCTCTCTTCAACCAGGGATGATGGACTTTCCGAGCTTCAAGTGAAACCTGTGTTTGTTTGTTTGTTTCTTCACGGTTGTCTTCTTGACAGATCTTTGCTTTGTTTTGAATTCTTTCTTTTTCTTTCTTTTTTTTTAAAAAGGAGCCCCAAAGGGAATTTGCTCTCAAACAGTCACTTCTGTCTTGCTGTTAGTGATGAAATATGGCTGTGTGGGCAAATAATGCTGGCTCCGTGTAGTCAAGGGGTCCCTCGTGGCAGGATCTCCCATGAAATTCCTCCCTTTGGTCGCGTAGGCTTGCCTTCGAAGGGACTGGTCGCTAGGATCCCAGGTCTTGTAAGCCAAGGGGTGCATATGTGGCTTGGTAGCTTTGGACTTCTGTCCATTTTGTTTCATGGTACCCCCTTCCAAGATATATGGCCGATCTTCCTCCATGTGCACAGGGTGCAAAGGTAGGCTCCCTTTGGCAGCCAGCTCAGCCAAGTGACGCCGCTTGGAGTAGAAATCATCGTTACCTTTATCTGCTAGTTTTGAAAGAAGGAGAGAGAGAGAGGGAGGGAGAGAGAGAGAGAAAAGGGAGTGTTAGCCCAGAGACAGGAAAAGAAGTTTTTAAAATAAAACATACCATTGCCAGACTGCAATGTATAAATAGTCGCAGTGGTGTGGGCTAAAATTAAGATCTCCTTCCAGATGGAGATAACAGCCGGATCATAAATAGGAGTTGTAAGAAATTACAAGCCTTGTTCCCTGTAGAGAAACCAGCGGAATCTTAGCAGTAGAGAGCATTGTAAACTCCTGGCAGCTCGTCAAGAATTCATATATGTAGCTATTGGAGGCTCATGTTACACGCGTGCATGTACACACACTCGCACACACACAAAGAAAGAGAGAGCAATTGTTCTAAGTGACTCTGCTGTCTTATTTCTCTGTGCAAATGAAAGGCTAGTTCAATCACATCGCTTGCTTTTAGGTGGCCCCCATATCTCTGGAGCTTTTGTTTTGAAAAAATCCATCATCAGGCTAGCTCTAGATATCAGGGGTGGGATTCAAATTTTTAATAACCGATTCTGTGGGCATGGCTAGGTGGGCATGATCATGATCATGGGTGTGGCTTCTTCTTCTTCTTTTTTTTTTGCAGCACTCCTGCCCTTTTGGGGCCTTCTGGGCCTCAGGTAAACCTCCTGGGGAAGTGTTTTTGCTCCCAGAAGGCTTCCCTGGGGACCAGGAAGGTGCAGCTCCCCCTGCACCCCCCCCCACACCCCCACACCCCTTTTTGCTTCCTGGGTTTCAGGAAAGCCTCCTGGGTGAAGCAGTAAACACAGTGAGGGGGATCCCAGAACAGCTGATCATCAGAACAGCTGATCGTCGGGAGGGAAAAAATACCTTAAGAAGTGACTGGGCAGGGAGAATGGCATCAGCGATGTCGGGCATGTGCACAATGCCGTGCATGCGTGATAAGGACTGACTGGGTGGCGAGGGGAGGGAGGGTGGAGAGGGGCGGGGCAGCCAGGGGTACGATTTGCTGGTTCTCTGAATGTGCAGAATCCTAACAACCGGTTCTATAGAACCTGTCTGAACCGGTAGAATACCACCCCTTCTTAACATTTCTCAGAAAGTTGTAGGAGCAGTGTTCCTTCACCTTACAGTCGGGAATTAAAAAATAAAAGCGAAGATCCAGTTGCCTTGCATATCACTGCAGGCAAACAAGTCATAGATGAGCAAAATAGGTCATTAGAGGTTTAAGCACCCAAGGTCTCCATCCGATATCCAGAATCAAAGTTGGAACTAAACCTGATTAGTTTGCCATAGGCCTTTTTTTTTTGGTGCAACAAATGTCTACTGAAGGGTCTGGCAGTCAACAGGGAACCACTTTCTAAATCTTGGATTTAAGTGGAGTTGAGATGGATCTTTGTGAAGCACAAAAGATGCTAAAATGTCTCAATGCTTCCAATTATCCGGAAAGCAACTTTAAATCAGAATAAATAACAGAATAACAGAGTTGGGAGGGACCTTGGAGGTCTTCTAGTCCAACCCCCTGCTCAACCAGGAGACTCTATATCATTTTAGACAAATGGTTGTCCAGTCTTTTTTCCAGTGGTGGAGAGGTCACAACTCCTGGAGGTAAGTTGTTTCACTGATTAATTGTTTTCTCACTGTCAGGAAATTTCTCCATAATTCTAGGTTGGTTCTTTCTTTGATTAGTTTCCATTGTTTCCTGGCTTCTGCTGCTTTGGAAAATAGGTTGACCCCCATCTTCCTTGTGGCAGTCCCTCAAATATTGGAACACTGTTATCATGCCACCCTTAGTCCTTCTAAATCAAGGGTCTTCAAACTTGGGAAGTTTAAGATTTGTGGACTTCACTTCCTGAGCTAACAGGACTGGAGGAGGAATTCTAGGAGTTGAAGCCCACAAGTCTTAAAGTTGTCAAGTTTGAAGACCCCTGTTCTAATTCTTCATATAATAGTTTTAATACTGAGAATCTCTGGTGCTCAAAGGCTGTTCCTATGGATAACTAGGCTTAGGGTCTATATCCTATGTCTCGGATCAAACTCGTAACCAAACCTATTTTTCATATGCTATTTTCCTGACCAGCAGTGGCAGGAAAGGTGAAGCGTCTACAGAAGGGTCTTGCAATAAACAGAGAACTCACTTTCTAATGCTTGAACTAAGATGTTACTTAGGCCTTTGTGAAGCACAAAAGACGATCTCGGGATGCTCAAAGGCTCCTCTAACGGATAACTGGAAGGAGCGAACAAGTTCCAGATCCAACAGATGGGCCCTGGGCTCTGTGTGCACTTCATCTGAGGCTTTGACATTTTGGTCTTTCCTAGGCAAGGAACAAAGGCATGTAGCTGTTTTACAGCCTCCCACTTGGGAGTTTCTTTTTTGCTCATCCTTCTTCAGAGAGAGACGCTTCTTCTTCTCCTTTGCCTCCTCCTCCAGGTGAATTTAAATTGCTTCTGAAAGAGCCCATGTTGTCAAATTATACTCTACATGCTTTACCTGCCTCCATCTGTCTCCTTGTTAATTGGCATCTTCGTGCTTTTATATAGCATGCAGGTGCTGTTAAAAGGACGTCTTCCCTTTTAATTAAAACATGGAACACAGCTAATGGCTTGTTCCCATTTCAGAATAGGATCTGAGATTAGAAGAAAGTACCCTTTGATGTCTACTCTTAAGAGAGATCAGGAACCGATTAACTGGGCTCCTTTTGTGGGCTAATCTCGTTCTGTTGTGCCATGTTTGCAACTCAGTTGTTGCTGTGTGTGGTGTCGCCCTTATTTTTCAGTCATGCTACGTGCAGATGAAAACCTTGTGATAATACAAGAGGAACTGCCTTGGTTTGCCCAAATAACCCCTGACAAAGAATGCGGAATCTGTTCAAAATGCAGCAATATATCCTGAATTTTGCTGAAAAGGCAGTTCTAATGACAGCAGCCAGGCCTCCTATTTTATCATTTTATAACACATTTTCTACTGTGTGAGAAATCCCCAGTGGCTTGACAGACACGCATTCTAGAAAAGCTAATGAACATGACACCACATGACTGAGTTGAAGACAGCCTAGCTTACTATCAGAAGAGCCAGAAAAATCTAAGCCATATTTCCAAGAATAAATAACTGATCAAGAGAAATGAAGTTGTTTGATTTTGTTCTGACCCAAACCTTGTTCCAATGAAACAAACGTGAAACAGAGGTAACAGAAATACCTTTTAATGATTCTTTACGAATTCCGTTCCTTCCCGATTAAAAAGCTGTTTCAAACTAATTGTCTCTGATAAGAATGAGCCTTGTGCAAGGCTGCCAAGAACACTAGATAAAGTTACTAAGAAATATTTCAAACACAAAGAGTCTCCAAATACCAACTAAGAGAGTCCGAACGTCCACAAGGCTTGAGTGCAAAAACTTCTTTGCTTCCTGCAAAGAACTCCGGTTTCTCAGCTGGCTTTTATCTCTTGAGGGAGGGGCCATTACCTTGCAGCCTTACTCCTGAGTTGCCCGTGCTGCTGCAGCTGCTCTTTCCTTCAAGCAACCCTGTGTGCATGCACACTGGGCATAGGCTCCTCGGGGACCTTTTCATCACTGCTGCCAGCCTCCACAATCTCCAAAGGCAGCATTTCGCTCCCTGACGTCAGCCGTCCACACCTGTTGTTGGTGAACCACAACAGATTTGCTCCAAGCCCATATCTTAGCTCAGGGCTCTTCAAACATGGCAACTTTAAGACTTGTGGACTTCAGCTCCCAGAATTCCTCATTCCTCATTCCTGGCTGGAGGATTCTGGGAGTTGAAGTCCACAAGTCTTAAAGTTGCCATGTTTGAAGAGCCCTGGGCTAAGATATGGGCTTGGAGCAAATCTGTTGTGGTTCACCAAGTTTGGAGAGCCCTGTGTTAGCCCAACATTTCTGCTTATATTTCCAAATTGGCTCATGGTTTGCCATTGCCTCCATCCTAGGGCTGAGCAAGAAAGCCAGTTGACTTTGGACCCAAGGCAGGATTAGAATCCATCATCTCCCTGTTTCTAGCCGAATGCCTTAATTTTGACCCCAACAGGCTCTGTCCTTTGTCTTTACTTTCCAAAGAATTAGAGAGGGGTTGACATACTTCCCTTGGCCCCATTCCTTCTGTGGGCTGAGCTATCTTTTCTCAGACCATTATTCTCATCACCCATTACCAAATCCTTGTGTGGAGTCACTTGTCATGTATAACTATATCCAACAGGTAGGTGTTATATGTGAGCAACCAAAGCCATTCAGCAGTGAGAGTAAAAAGATTAAAAGATTATCTCCAAATCACCAGGGCATTGTTTAGTGATAAACCAATTCCTACAGCCATGTTGTATAAACAGGAATAAGAGCTTAACAGGAGGTGAATTCTTGCTTTTTACTGTGGAAGGCTTTGGGTATACACAAAGAGTGTGGCTTAGGAACTTCCTCTTGCTATTTGTTTTCATAGTATGATGAAGCTGGAAGGAACCTTGGATGTCTTCGAGCTCCTCAGAACTCCTCAGAGGGAGACCCAACTATTAAATAATAGACAGCTGTTGTGGTTTGCCAGCAGCAGGTGTGGATGGCTGAGGTCTCGGAGAGTGAGGACTCAGATGAGGGGCCTGCGTGCGATGCAGGGATGAGGCCAGGACCATTAGGGAGTGGAGTGCTGCCTTCAGAGATTGTGCAGGCTGGCAGCAGCGATGAAGAGATCCCCGAGGAGCCTGTGCATGCAGGGCTGCTTCCAGGAAAGAGCAGCTGCTGCAGCGTGGGCGACTCGGGAGTAAGACTGCAAGGTAACAGCCCCTCCCTTAAGAGATAAAAGCCAGCTGAGAAACCGGAGTTCTTTGCAGGAAGCAAAGAAGTTTTTGCACTCAAGCCTTGTGGATGTTCGGACTCTCTTAGTTGGTGTTTGGAGACTCTTTGTGTTTGAACTATTTCTTGGCAACTTCATCTAGTGTTCTTGGCAGCCTTGCACCATCTTGGCAAGGCTCATTCTTATCAGAGGCAATTAGTTTGAAACAGCCTTTTAACTGTGAAGGGATGGAATTAGTACAGAATCATTCAAAGATTTTGCTGTTACCTCCGTTTCATGTTTGTTTCCTTGGAACAAGGTTTGGGTCAGAGCAATAGCTTGCCTCCTGGAGTTGCGGGTGCTCTGTCACTGTAGGTTTTCAAGAAGAGAAATGCAAGAAAACAGCCAAACTTAGAGGGCCTCAAGGACCCCTTATTTCAAGAAAATACTGGACACTCAATTATTTGGGATGGAGTAAGGAGTCCATCCATCTTGGGCAGGTGGTTGCACTAGCAGAACTCCATGATCCCTTCCAGCCAGTGGTGGAATTATTATTATTTTTTTACTACTGGTTCTGTGGGTGTGGCTTGGTGGGCATGGCAGGGAAAGGATACTGTAAAATATCCAGTCAGAGGTGGGGTTTTCCGGTTCTTTGAACTACTCAAAATTTCTGCAACTGGTTCTCCAGAACTGGTCAGAACCTGCTGAATACCACCTTTGCTCCATTCCCATCCCACTCCTGGGGAAAGGATACTGCCAAATCCCATTCCCTCCCCACCCCACTAACCTGCTTTCCAGCCCCATTTTCCTGGGCAGGGCAACCAAAGAAAACCCAGCCAATCAGCTGGGATTCAGGAGGCAGAGAACAGATGGGGGTGGGGCCAGTCAGAGGTGGGATTTGCTGGTTCTCTGAACTGCTCAAAATTTCCTCTACCAGTTCTCCAGAACTGCTTCCAGCCCTATGAAGCTATGAGTCAGAACACCCGTTTTGCCTCCCCCCCCCTCAAAAGGACATCAATGGGACATGCCAAGATTGGTGGCTTAAGGAAAAACGCAATTATAATGAATGCGGGGTTTTTTTTTTCCTAATTTCTTTGAAAGGCATTTGATGACTTCATGCAGTACTGTACTAATCAACATTAGCTTGATCCTGTGCTCATCCTGGTGATTTCCTTTTTGTTTGCTTCATTTGACTGAATACTTTGGGAGACACACATCTGGTCATCAATGGATATCCTTGCATTGTTCCGGGATCGTGAATTAATTATTGCATGCATCTATCAGCAGTTGACCTAAAACTCCAAATGAAATATTGGCTGCCTTTGTTTGGCTTATATCGATAATTCACATATTATTTCCATGGTGAAATAAGCCTATTGTTCCATTCATCCTAAAGGGTTTAGTTGGAAACCCCTAAACAGAGATGCACTTATGGGGAATTGAATTAACTTCTCCCTCTGTCAACTAATGTTCAGTTTCATATGAACATTGATTTAAATCAGGAGGGTCCAATCTTGGCAACTTTAAGTTCTGGGGACTTCAACTCCTCGTATGGTTGGCTGAGGAATTCTGGGAGTTGAAGTCCACAAGTTGCCAAGTTAGACACCACTGATTTAAAGTTTAGGTGTCTCTCTTGACAGCTGTCATCAAATGAAAAGTCCTAGAGGGCCCCCATACAGTAGATATCTCTGGTCACTCTTGTCTCTGTGGCTTTTGGGGATTTCATATTTTGCAGTTACAGACAGATGAAAAAAAAGAGGCGTGGTAGACTCCTATTGTGCCAAATCATTATTTTTTTAATCACTGGGAAGGGAAAATGAATGACTAATACAGGAATTGGATACAGAAACCATAGCTTCCTTTTGGGGACTGTCAGTCGGTGATCAGTAGCCATGTCTGATCAACTTACTTATCTAACATTGTATGGGGTAGATCTTGTCATGGTCTTTGACCAAGATGGAAATTATATGGGTGAAATCCATTTGGGAATGACATTTCATACCTCTCTTTTTTCTTAGCTAAATTTAATTTTTTTTCATCTTTCCAATTCAGTTCCATTCCTTCATTCTGTGTAATGTTTCTTTGGGGGTCGGTTTGGAAGAATATTTCAATCTTCATAGGATTCCCCCACAATTTCTTGCTATCAAAACAGACATCAACTCCAAGGAGCACCTGAGAATAACAATCCTTTCCATCCACCTTGATGGATGACTTTTTTCCACTATTCAAAAACTGCTCAGAAAGACAAAGAGATATCATGGGATGGGCTGCTAGAACTAATTTATCTCTGAAACCTCATCAACTGTTTTTCTCACCCACCCATCTATGACTTGCTTTAACTCAACATTCCCACTATCCAGGATTTGGGCTGGAAAACAAGTCATCATCTGGGACATACATATTTTAAAGAAAACAGACTAGATTCTACTGGTGGATGAGAAGAGAAAGGTAAGCTCTTCCAAAGATTGGTCTAAAATAATTCAAAGGTAGTGACAGAAACTTGAGAGCTCTATCCATTACTATCCCACACTGAAGATTTCTGGATATTCAGACATGTCCACCGGTTCTTAGATAAAATATAAGAAGGAGAAACACCCTCCCCAGTTGAAAGCAATTCAAAGAGTTTCCATTCAAGACTCCCTAAACACTAGATTTCTGCCAGCACAATGTTCTCCATATTGTGCCAAACTATTTCTTTTCATGACTAAAATGTTCTTTCTGATTCAATCAAAGCAGTAAAAAGTGGGATATGCAGTTCTCTGGGACTGAAAAGCCTGCTGTCTCCCTGACTGCCAGGATGTCTCCTTAATGGATCTTACTAGCAGAAAGACAACTTTTTAGTGTGCAGTTTTGTCATATCAGCATGAACATCTCCACTAAGTGCTTGGTGAGTGAGCTCAGGTTTCTCTTCTGCAGACAATGGTGCACTGAAACTATTGGGCCTGTGGGATTCCCCTCCCCCATCCCACATACACAGTTAACTGGGTAGTAATTTCAAAACTTAGCTGGTGAAAAATACCTTTAGTTTTTCTACAAAATAAATAATGGAGGTTGAGATTGCCACTCACATAGGGGTCAAGCACAGGAAATCTGGAAATCCAGGCAGTTCAAATAAATGTAAAGGGTTTTATTGCAAGCTTAGGCTCTCTATTGTCAAGGCTCTGACATGCACCCCCATTTAAATCATAAGTCTCTAGCCACATCTCTCAGAGTAAAAAAGATTGATTTATTAGGAGTTGACATGTCGGCGTTTCCTGGGTGCAGCTGACTCTGAGACACATCATTCATTTCATCTTTGACCCTGGTCTTCCTCCCACCCCCTGGATGTATATTCTCCAATGAGACACATCCATAGCCAAGAGTCATCAATCATGGTCTCCAGTAATAATCTTGCATGCCAACAGCTTCGGCTGCCAAACCGATTATCTGAAGCATTTAAGGCATGCACTGCTTTCCCTCTCCTCCCTTTCCACTGGCAACTAAAAAGACCAAATAAGTATTTTTTTAGTTGACACTCCACAAGAATCTGAATTACGAACAATCAAAGCAAATTGACGGTAGACAATAGCCAATGGAATTCAAGGTGGGCTGGACTTAGATTTCTTGTGGATGTGAAGGGACTCGAGACTGATGACACATTTTACCCCTCCTTTAAGCTCAGCCTGGTCATCTCCTACAATTGGCTTAATTCAGAATGGAATGGTAGACCTGCTTCTTGTCCAAATCACTCCCCTTCCCCCTTTTTAAAAAAATATTATTATCAGGAAACTTATCAAAGTACAAAATACAAGTAAATATAAGGATAAATGGAAAGAGGGGAAGAGTTTGGGAAGAGACAAAAGAGTAGGATGTGGAGGGGGGGAGAATTTCAATTTTTTTCAGCTCAGGGAAATAAAAGTTACAACCTCAGCTTTTTTTACTTTTCCATACTTAATATATACTAGCCATTTCTACGATAACAAATCAGCAGATATATATATACACACACACACACACACACGTCTGTGAGCATGGTGAAGTTGGGTAGGCCTTGGGTATATTAGGAGAAACACATATTGACATACTCTAGAAAGTCTGCAGAGAAGAGCAACCAGAATGATTAAAGGACTGGAGGCTAAAACATACAATGAACGCAGGAACTGGGCATGGGTAGTCTAGTGAAGAGAAGGACCAGGGTAGGCATGATAGCAGGGTCACAATATTTGAAGGGCTGCCACAGAAAGGAAGGGGGTCAAGCTATTTTCCAAAGCACCCAAATTCCAGACAAGGAACAATGGATGGAAACTGATCAAGCAGAGATTCAACCTGGAAATAAGGATAAATTTTCTGACAGTGAGAACAATCAACTCATGGAACAGAAGTTGCCTTTGGAAGTTGTGGGACATTCAGCACTGGAGGCTTTCAAGAAGAGATTGGACTGCCACCTGTCAAAAATGGTGTAGGGTCTCCTGCTTGGGTAGGGGGGTTGGACTAGAGGATCTACAAGGTCCCACCCAACTCTGTTAATCTGTCTGGACAGATGAAATGTAGAATATAGAACATAAAGCAGGGAAGGACCAGTAAAATGGTTCTCCAGTCTGTTTTTGACAGACTGAATGTCACGGAGACTCCGAGCCACATATTTGCTTGAGATTTTGTGCATTGGAGTGTTTGTTTATTTCCAGTTCATTTACATTTTCCTCCCTGTTCTAAGGCTTCAGATTTGTTTTCCAACAAATGAACCACTGAATTGAATGAGACTCATGGGCTCAGTTTCTACTTGTTCTGAAATGAGCACTCCCGGCTGAGGGAAGAAAAAAATAAAATAAAATAACACAGCATACCTATTTATACCCATTCATTATATTTTGGGCTGTGATGACTGGGCAGATTGCCAGAGTGACTTTTGGCATTATTTCCCCCTAACGGTGGGGTCTGATGACATGACAGGCACATTCATAGAACACGCTTAAGCAAGTCAGGTGAAGAGCAGGAGAAATTAAGTTTGATTATCATAGATCAGGATTTTTCATCTTTTTTTGTGGCTTTAGGGTAGTGTCATTTTGTGTAGCTCAGTGCGTTTGGTTAGTTTATACTTCGGTATTATGGATCCACATGTTCAGACCAGATCTGGCATTTTTATCTACCTATCAAGTCCTTCCCAAAGAAGGATTGGGATAGGCAAATGTTGTCTGAAGATCTTATAAGTAATGCCAGGATGTAAGCTATTCCATGAAAAGCTGCCTTTTGCAATTGACTGACTGTGATTTTGTCAATGCCGATGGTATTCAAGTGGTTGTTATTATTATTATTAGGAAAGATGTTAATTTGCTAACTGGTTTATTTATTATGGATGCTCCTTACAAGGTTTACAGTCATCATAAAACCATGCAAACTATCAAACATTCATGTCCAAATCCAGCAATATGGTCTTCATGGTTTTTATGGATGTTTGCAAATGGCTAAGAGTCCCTAAGGAGTTGGTGGCATACAAGCATTCTAAGAAACATCTGCAATAAATAAAAAACGAGCTGTACAGCTTTCTTTGTCTGCCCTTCTCTCTGAATTCAAACCCCAGTTTGGGATTCATGTACTTGACAGATTTGTCAAGCCTGTTTGTAGAGATGAAGCAATCAATATGCAAGGAATTATGGATAAGCAGTATGGCTGCTCTGGGAACAGGTTTCCAAAACAGCTCTGATTTTGAATTCTTATAAGCAGCAATGGTGTGATGAAAGACAAATGCTAATGAGGCAAATATTTTTGTCCTTCTGGAAGGACTTGAAGATAGAGATCTGTTATGTAGCTTGGGCACCTGGCAATATAGTAGAGAGCCTGTAAAATTGTGATTGTGTTACTGATAGAAGAAAATGTTTGTAACTCAAGGTTGAATTGTGGGGTCCTTGGTGCTTTGTCAGCTTTGTGAGCTCTTAACAAGCTAGGGAACCTTATCAGTGGTAGAAGGGAGTGAAGTACTGATACAGATTAACAGAGTTGGAAGGGACCTTGTAGGTCATCTAGTCCAACCCCCCGTCCACGCAGGAGACCCTACACCATTTCTGCCAGATGGCAGTCCAATCTCTTCTTGAAAGTCTCCAGTAATGAAGTTCCCACAACTTCTGAAGGCAACTTCTGTTCTATTGGCTGTTTATACTGTCAGAAAATTTCTCCTTATTTCTAGGTTGAATCTCTCCTTGATCAGTTTCCATCCATTATTCCTTGTGTGTGGAGAGGAGGAGGAGAAGAACTGTGAGGTCCTTGTTGCTCTCTGAGCTTGGTGGTTTTCTCGTAGATGTTTCATTAACTTTAACACTGATCATGTTATCTAGCTGGGTAATGAAACATCTGCAAGAAAAACAGCAAATTCAGAGAGTACCAAGGACCCCACCAGTGGTTGTATTGTTCACACAACTGGTTTCTTTAATAGTTTTATGGCTTTAACATTTTTTAAACCTTTGATGGCTTTCTTGTTTTTTTCGTCATTTGTTGTTCTATTTTGGGAGTTTTACCTTTATACAGGTGATCCTCAACTTACAACCACAATAGAGCCCAACATTTCTGTTGCTAAGTGAGACATTTGCTAAGTGAGTTTTTGCCCCATTTTATGACCTTTCTTACCACACTTGTTAAGTGAATCACTGCAGTTGTTAAGTCGGCCAGACGGTTGTTAAGTGAATCTGGATTCCCCATAGACTTTGCTTGTCAGAAGGTCGCAAACTGTCATGCCCCTGTCGGAATTTGACTTGTAGGAGGAAGCTGAACAGCTGACAGGGAGTGGAAGTGTGGTTCTGTTGGCTTTGGAAGAAACTGGGGAAGGGCAAAAGCCGGCTGGGCAGAGGAGAGGAGAGGTAGAGCAAGGGAGAGGGAATTTGGAGACCTACCCCCTCTTCATCCTAGGGCACACAGGGAGGAACGGAGAAGAGAGCAACGTGGGTTGCATGTCTTACGGGGGAGGAAAGGGCCCTGATTCCCTTCATTAGCTGCAGTTGGGAACCGAGCGTATAAAAAAGGAAGTTGTGCACAGCAAGCTGTTGGGCACAAACGTGAATTTATCTTGCATCATCATGGCTTATCTGTGTTCCTGGCATCTTCCCAACTGTGTGAGTTTTGCTATATTTTCAAGGCTGAAATTCCTGATCCTGCCCTGCCAAACTAATTATTTCAGTTTGGCTTGTTTGGACTGTAGGCTACAGTTTGTGTTGACCATGTTTTGGACTTAATTTTCTGCAGTGAAAGCCTGTTCCTGAGAGAGTTTTTCTCCAGCCGAAGGTAACCTGGACATTGGGGGCAAAGTTGGAGATAATAAACGGACTTCTACTGATTATCTGATTGTATTGCCTTTGTGCCACACCCTGGGTCATCACACAAACAGGGATCACGTGACCCCTGGACCATCTCACAATAGAAGGAAACACGAAGTCAAGTGCATAATCCAATTGGTAGGTCCTGATCTATTGGTTGAAGATATTCTCTCCGGGTGCATTCATCTGGTACCCCAATATGACAGTGTCCCCAATTGCTGGGCAAACATATGACCTATTCCACATCCCTATGACAGGTTAGCTCCTTTGCCACCCCTTCTAATCCTTGATATCACTAAAAAGTCTTGCATGAAATGATGGCTCTCTTGAGCTTTTTGGTCCAATTGTCCTTGTCCTTGAAATGAGTTCCTTAAATCTACTCAGAATGTTTTCCTTTGATCTCATGGTTCCCAGGGGTATTTTCAAACCACATTTTAGGCAAGGATGCTCTGAAGAGTATGCATCCAGTATTAAACTATTGAATTTCTTAGCCATATCCTCAACCCTTCTCAAAAGATGCCTGCTGGAAAATCAGTTAGGCACACTTTAGTCTGAACAGAGAGCATCTATTTACCGCGGTCAAATCCAGGTGTCCCTTTCTCCACTCCCTTGGTCTAGGGGACTCCATATTTTAAACCAGAGCAAGAGAAAGCCATGCCTGCCTGTTTTTAATGTGGCCTCCAAAATTCTCCTGGTGTCGGTCAACCTTCTTGTCCTGTTTGCTTTTAAAATTCTTTGAATTAAAAGTGAATTGGAAGCCAAGCATTTGTAACTTTGTTCTTAGCAGCAGAAACAATCTGAGGCCCATCATGGTCACTCTGAGTTTCATGACCTCCTCTTCTCTGTGACAGCTCTTCAAATATTGAATGGCTGCTATTCTATCACTCCCCTTCAGACTGGATCCAGTGGTGGGATGCTGCCGGTTCGCACTGGTTCTACTGAACCGATAGTGCTGGTTTTTCCTGTCCTGTATTTCCTTAGCGAGCAGATCGCCACACTTCAGCTGTTTTACTATCCAGCGCTGAATAGAAGGTAATATCTGAAGCCCAAAATTGGTGGTTTGTGAATGCTGCACATGCGAAGTGCATGCAAAGCGCATGCAAAGTGCGTGCTCATAGAATCGGTACTAAAAGAGGTTGAATCCCACCACTGACTAGATCTATTCAGTTCCTGCAACTGTTCTTCATATGTTTTAGCCTCCAGCCCACTAATCATCTTTGCTACTCTTCCCTGCACTCTTATGAGAGTCTTGATATCATTTTTTTGTGTCACAGCGATCAAAACTGATTGCAATATTCCAACTGGTAGAGTCAGTTCTTTTCTGGAAAACAAGTACATTGCAGCTGGCTGTGTCTTTCAAAAGTACAATTTTGCCCACTCCATACTTTGAAATTCTACACATACTTCACTTTCAAGGATTTGCCTGTCCTTATTAATATTCATCTCAGATGTTGACAGTCAAAGCAAGGTTTACTTTGCTATTTTCCTTTTTCATGAAAGAAAAAGGTGGAGGAACAGGAAGAGAAATCTGTTGTTGGTTTAAGAAGAAAGAGGCATAGGGGCAACCAGAAAGATGGAAGGGTGTGTCATGCCCCTGTTGGAATCTGATTCTGAGGGGGAGGTCGAGCAGCTGACAGGGAGTGGGAGTGTGGCTCCGGTGGCTGTGGAAGAAACTGGGGAAGGGCACATTTCAGCTGGGCTTTCAGAGGAAGACCCAGGCCCACCCCTTCTTCATCCTAGGGCACGCAGGGAGGAAAGGAGAAGAGAACAATGTGAGTTACATGGTTTATGGGGGAGGAAAGGGCCCTGATCCCCTTCATTAGCTGTAGCTGGGAAAACTCATTAAAAAGGCAAACTATGCACAGCAAAGTTGCTGGAAGCAAAATGTGCATTATCTTTGTTTGTTGAGGCATATCTGGGTTCTGATGTCATCCCAACTGTGTGTGTTTTGTTATCTTTTGGAAGTCTGCAATTCCTTACCGTGCTCTTTCTTGTTAATTGCTGTAGCGTGGTTTGTGCTGGTTTTTATTTATAATTTATATGTACTTTGGGTTTGGACTGAATTTCTTCCCTTTAAAAACTGTTCTTGGGAGAGTTTTTTTCTCCACTCGAAGATAACTGGACATTGGGGGCCAAGTTGGAAGAATTAAAGGGACTTTACCTACTTTTGTGACTTTGTTGCTTTTGTGCCATGTCCTCGGTCATCACAGGGTGTTTCAGAAATTGAGGTGATCCTTCTGACCAAGATTTTTCAACATTGTTTCAGTAACATTTCTCTTCATATTGGAAATGATTTCCTTATTTCTGCTCTGTATCTATACATCTAAAACCAGTGGTGGGATTCAACAGTTTTTACTACCGGTTCTATGAGTATGGTTTGGTGGCATGGTGTGGCTTGGTGGACATGGCTTGGTGGGCATGGCAGGGAAAGGATACCGTAAAATCTCCATTTCCTCCCCACTCCAGAGGGAAGGATACTGCCAAATCCCCATTCCCTCCCCACCCCACTAACCTGCTTTCCAGCTCTGTTCTCCTGTGCAGGGCAACCAAAGAAGACCCAGCCGATCAGCCGGGACTCGGAAGGCAGAGACTAGATGAGGGTGGGGCCAGTCAGAGGTGGTATTCCAAACTACTCAAAATTTCCACTACTGGTTCTCCAGAACTGGTCAGAATCTGCTGAATCTGCAGAATCTGCTAAAACCAAATAGATATGTAGACTTGTTCCAGGAATTTTTTTGAAGTACAAAACTCCTCATTTTCTTCAGTATGATCTGCCCTCTACAAACGCATCTGTGGTGTGACATTTTGTCCCCATTAGCTACATAGTTCTGTGAACAATTCATCCCAATAGATGGATTTTGTTGTGCCACTTTTCCTGATGCACTTATTCATGTAGGCAATTTTTTTAAAAAATAAATTTCATTAATTTTCTATTAATTACATTTCTTAGTGGTTAACAGATATCATGTTGTCTGGGTATTTAATTTGCTTAACAATAAGCATGACATGTAAGTTTGAACTGGGAGCTGCATTGGAGAAAACAGGGTTTTAAAAAAATATAGCTGTGAATAGATTTTATTTATGTATTAGGTCAAGGGAAAAAAATAATTGAAAAATCCAAGTGGTTCATTTTAAATAGAATGGGACAACTCACTACAGCCAACCTAGACACAAGAATAGTTTTTTTTCTCAAAAGGCATCACTCTGCTAAACAAATAATTCCCTCAACATTGTCCAACTATTTACAAAGTCTGCACTACTATTACTATTAATCTTCTCATCACTCCTTATCACCCATCCCCTCCCACTTGTGACTGTATGACTGCAATTTTGTCGCTTGTGTCCTTACAATCTATATTGACTGTTTCCTTACAATCTATATTGACTGTTTCCTAGTATGATTTGATTGCTTATTGTACCTTGTGACTATTATTAAGTGTTGCACCTGATGATTCTTGACTCTTGACGAATGTATCTTTTCTTTTCTTTTCTTTTATGGACACTGAGAGCATTTGCACCAAGACAAATTCCTTGGGTGTCCAATCACACTTGGCCAATAAATTATTCTAATTTCTAATTTCTGCCATGATCATCTCACAACAGCCAATTTGCTGCAGCCAACTCAACACAGCCAATGGGACAATTCACTGCAGGGCAATTCCAAATTCAATTTAATGATTTAGAATGGAATGGAATGGAATAGAATAGAATAGAATAGAATAGAATAGAGTTGGAGGTCTTCTACTCCAACCCCCTGCCTAGGCAGGAAACCCTATACCACTTCAAATAAATGGTTATCCAACATCTTTTCAGAAACTTCCAGTGTTGGAGCATCCACAACTTTTGGAGGCAAGTTGTTCCACTGATTAATTGTTCTGTCAGAAAATTTCTCCTTAGTTCTAAGTTGCTTCACTCCTTGATTAGTTTCCCCCCATTGCTTCTTGTCCTGCCCTCAGGTGCTTTGGAGAATAGCTTAAAATAATTTAAAAATAATTTTAATTTTTGTCATTCATAATTCATCTTGTTCCTCCTTTCTTTAATTCTACTGTTCTACTATTTGTTCGATATTAGTGTAATCCTTGTCTTGTAATGAGTTGGCCATGGCAAGTTAGCTGTGGTGAACTGTCGTAGACCCCCTTTAAAAATGAAGACCTCAACAAGCAAAGCCAGATAGATATTTGAGCTGAAAAATAAAAAAATAAAAATTCAAAGGCAGAGACAATTCTCTTGAGAACTGTGTCAACTCGACTAAAATATTTCCATCATATAAATAAAGGCAGCTGTCAGATTTGTGGGCTATATATCTGAGAAGCAGATTACCTTTAACCTTTACAGTTTCTTCTAGTTTAAAACTGTCAGCTAATCTTTGGTTTATCTTGACACATGATTTAACCAGATTTCCATCCTTCCTGAGCCCCTGTTCAGATGTGTTTGTATTATTTCTTTGCTCATCTAAATTATTTGAACTTGTGTTATCCAGTTGGCCCCACCTCTGATTTATTCTCTAACCTGTTTAAAATTCTTTATCTGGGTTTATATTCAGCACTTTATTATTAGCTGTCACACAGACACTATTAAAATTCACTGCTGAGGTGGTTGGGTTTTTTTTTATCATGGCACTGCTGTGGTTGAATCAGCAGGATTGAATGGAAAAGAGGAAATATAGGTAAGAACAGAGCAAATTTCAAATCTGGCAACTTTGAGAGGTGTAGACTTCAACTCCTAGAATTCCCCAGCTGGCATGCTAGTAGGAGAATTCTGTAGCTGAAGTCCATGTATTTTTAAGGAAGCTGGAAAAAAAATGGCATATATAGTGTGCATGCATGTATATACTTGTGTTAAACTTTGAAAAAATTGGTGGTCAGACAGAACTATCTATGATTGATAGATTTATGTTTATCCCACTTTTATTATTTTTAATAAATAGCTCAAGTTGACAAACATACCTAATATTCCTTCCCCCTCTTCTTTTCTCTACAACAACCCCATGAGATGGTTTGGGCTGAGAGAAAGGGACTGGCCCAAAGTCACCCAGCTGGCTTTCATGCCTAAGGCAGGACTAGAACTCACCGATTGACCCGAAGTCTCCCAGCCAGCTTTCATAGCTAAGGCAGAACTAGAACTCACCATCCTAACCAGCTAGTCCCCTAGCTACTTTCATGCCTAAGGTGCAACTAGAACTCACAATCTCCTGGTTTCTAGTCTGGTACATTCACCCCTAGATCAAACAGCAGTACCTGTGCAACTTTCCCCTCCTCCCAACGAACATTTGGCTGTACTAAAACAGTGAAAACTTTATTCAAATAAAATTACAAACAGTCAGCACTTGCTATTTATAAGAGAGAAGGAGGGATGCAATGATTATTTGCTTAATTACTCCATGCCAGTTATAAAGCACGCATATCTGACGTCTACATCTCTCAACATGTCAAAATCTGGAGAACTATTAAAAGCATCTTCTGGATTTGAATTGTTTTCTATCATGCGAAGAACAAAAGAGCAGAGTTCTACACACCTTCCTGGACTTTAAATTGCATTGTTACATCCTGACGAGATCATAAAAACAGCTGAGCGTCTTTCTTCCTATGTAATTTTTACTCATCCTCAATATATCTCTTCTTGGAAGGGAGCCTGTGGCTGCCTTCATTAAAAAAAAAAAAAAATTCAAGCTGGCTACTGAATTAAGCCATTTTCTGAACCATACACTGAACCATAAAATACTCAATGGACTTCCTTCATAACACTCTCAGCTAGAAGGGACCCCATTATATGCTGTAATTTGCTGGGAAGCCTGATTTAACGAGGCCAAAAACTCTAAATGAAGATGCTTACTAATATCACCTTTGCATCACATCTGGCAAAACCAATCGTGTACAGTAATTTTGAAAATCGTGCTAATCTGTTGTCATTAAGACTGATTTTTGCAAAGTTGAGTATTGTAATTTCCAAGTTAGGAGTTTTGATTAGGACACTTATTGCAAGAGAGAAAATCTCATGCTAGGAAGGTTGAAAGGGAAGAGAAAAAAAATGCAACAGAAGTTGAATGGGCCATTACAGTTATGATGGTTGCACCATTGGAAGACCCCTGACGGACCAGGTAGGGACAATACTCCCCTGAAGAAGCTATCTGCATGATGCTAAGAATCAAAAATATATATTTTGGAACATAATGAATCAAACAATGGAAAAGCCCATTTCCCTTGAGAAGTCCACAATGGTGGGAAAGGTGGAAGGACAGAGAAGAGGATGTCCCAAAAGCAAGGTGGATGGATTCAGTTAGAGCAATGATCGGTTGGAAAAACCTGAAGACCAGATTAGAGACAGATCATCACAGAGAAAATCATTCTGTGTGTTCGCAAAGGGTTGCACCAACTTGGTGATACCCAACTGAGGTTAGAGAGCAACCATCCCCATTAAGAGGAGGGGAAATGGGAAATTAGCCTAGGCTCACTATGCAAACACACGAGAACGAGGTCTGCCTTGCCTTGAATCCCTTTGAACCTTATCTGGTCTCTCCCAGATGAAAGCTGCCAATCTGAGAGGATTCCTGCAGAGTAGGCATAGAGCAATAAAGTAGCTTGTTTGAACTCTACACGTGAATCTGGCTGTCACACTTGACAATCAATTGAGTTAGATGTATGGAAATATTTAGTGCCCAATGATAGCTGGTGATTGATGAAGGTGGTTGATAAAGGTGCTAGGGGTCCCGTTTTCCCTCTTTTGGATCTACTTACATATCTTTCTTTCTATTTTTCTCTTCCAACCTAATTAATTTCTCTTTCCCCACACTGTAGGAAGGAAAGTAGGAACTTCTAAATGATTTGAACTGATAGCTTGCGATAGACGGAAGAAGGTGTGGCCCCCCAAAACTACCAATTACCTGTACTTTCTGCCTTGATTTTGATCCCCCTTTGGTCTTCTGTTCAAACAATTTACTCAGAACAGCAGAGAAAAATAATGACAACAACAACAACAATAATAATATCAGAAAAATGCTCTCAACTTTTCCCCTTTCATTTATGATCCCCATTTTTCAACCTGATCTTTTTAACACCTCTCTCTATGCTCTGAAGCCTATCAGCTTGTCTTAATTCCCTGAACTGGAAGATCAGGTCAAACCCAGCTTGGGTTGACCCAGCTGTTTTTGTGTCCTGCCTGTTTCCAATGATGAGAAGACCCTGAAGTTCACCAGCATTGTTGGAGGTTGATTACACAAGATAGAAATATGGGGGAGCCATGATTTTCTCTCAGCTGCTCCATTTATGTCCTATAGGCACTTCTAGAAGCTGCAAAGTCAAGAATTTGCAGTAGAGGCAAAGAGAAAACTGATGATCTGCTACTTAGAGTCTGCAGTGCCTGATGGAGGTCACATTTTTACCAGTCTAGCATCATTGAGGTTAATACAAGGAGGATATGTTAGAATGCACAACCTCAATTGGCCCCTTTTCAAAACAACATCAAGACAGATTTTGGCCTGCAGCCATGCTTAGGTTTCCCCTTATATTTAATTTATAAGAAAGCTGTGCAGTTTTTTTAAGAGGGGAAAATGTCTTCTGTTTCTCTATTCCTAAGGCTTGCTTTGCATCCACCCACAATGGTAGACCCTATACCATTTCAGACAAGTTGCTGTCCAGTCTCTTCTTAAAAGCCTCCAGTGATGGAGCAACCACAACTTCTGAAGGCAAAAAGTTAATTTTTCTCACTGTTAAGGTAATTTCAAAATGATGGTTGGAAGGACAACATGCTCATTCATTCTTCCAGAAATATACGTCATATAGATTTATTTATCTGGAGGCATCACAAAATTGCAGGTCTGGAAGCACTGTTCCCTGTCCGAATAAATGGGGAAAAATTTCATGCCATTCTTGCAGTCCCTCAAATTGGAGAGATTATATTTATAAGGGATAAATAACTTGAGCTGTGGTGGCGCAGTGGTTTGAATGCAGTATTGCAGGCTAATTCTGCCAACTGCTAATAGTTCAATTCTCACTGGCTCAAGGTTGTCTCAGCCTTCCATACTAGGCTCAAAAGGCCAGAGGTGGCATGGTGGTCAGAATTCAGTATTGCAGGCTAACTCTGCTCACAGCCAGGAGTTTGATTCTGACCAACTCAAGATTGACTCAGCCCTCCATCCTCCCAGGGCAGTAAAAAGAGCACCCAAATTGTTGGGAGCAATATGCTGACATTGTAAACCACTGAGAGAGGGCTGTAAAGCACTGTGAATTTGTATGTGAGACTAAGTGCAATTACTATCTTTGGGAAAGCATCCCCCTCTGTCACTCCCATCAGAGTTATCTGAATGACCAAAAGCAACCCAGGTTGGAAATATTTACGCAACCTGGACCCCGGAATTATCAGCACTGAACCATAGCCAACTGTGATGAATGAATTCAGATTTGCTCTGCTCACATCCCAAGTGCATGAATGAGCAGTGACTGTTGAAACACGAAAGTAGAAAAAAAACAACTGCCCCAAGGTTGATTAATCAGAGGGGGGAAAAAGAGAATCACCACATTCAGCATTTTTTCTACATGAATAATAAAGTGATTCAGAAACCCTCAAGAGGCCACAACTACGCTAGTGTGAAGACAAGCCTGAAAAACAGACTTATTGACTTATTATTTTCTTTTAACAATTTCGCTGGGAAAACCGTAGTGCAATTAATTATTTGTCTTTTTTCTGTGCTGGAGAAGTCAAGGGTTGCAAGACATGCAATTTCCTCGTGCTAAGAGAAAAACACATCCTGTGCTTAAATAGGCTGCTCTTGGATAGCAAATAGATTTCCCCTAATTAATGGCCCTGTCATCACAGGTAGCATCTTCATAACAGCCACAAGCCTTTGTCTTGTTCATGAGAGTATTCACAAACACGCGCTTATTCAACTTCACTCATGTTCCCAACCAACAGAAAGTAGCATATTTTTTTTTCATAGAGAGATAGATACAGAAATAAAGACATAGAGAGATAGATATAGATATTGATTCTTGACAGACATTTCATGACCCAACTAGGGAACATCATCCATGCTAGAAGGAGTGGGAGATTATAGATAGATAGATAGATAGATAGATAGATAGATAGATAGATAGACAGATAGACAGACAGACAGACAGACAGACAGACAGACAGACAGACAGACAGACACAGATTGATGGATGAGAGAGAGAGANATAGAATAGAATAGAATAGAATGGAATGGAACAAGAATAGAACAAGAATAGAACAGATTGGCGTGCTGCTTCTTTGGATGAGGGGTCCACTAAATTAAAGGTCAGCAACTTCTATGAAAAATACCATAATTCTGCTTTGTGGTAGACAATGAAATCCCCAGATGGTATTCATCGGCATTGGTTCACTTCACTTCTCACCTACTTCTATAAGTATAAGAATACTTATAGCTCAGCATTGAACTGTGGGATCTTTGGTGCTCCCTGAGCTTGGTTGTTTTGTTGCAGGCATTTCATGACCCACTCAGGTAACATAATTAGTGCTAGAAGGGAGTAGGGTTTGCTCTTCTAACATTGATGGTTTACCTGGTTGGGTAGTGAAACATCTGCCACAAAAACAACCGAGTTCAGAGAGCACCAAGGATCCCACAATAAGAAATTTCCCTGTAGAAAAGGCCTCTGTACATGTTCCAGTCTTTGAGACAATGTGTCTGTCTTCACACAGTCCTCCCTTCACTCACCCTTGTGGTTTTGAGCAAATGAAAACTTGTGAAGCTCAGGTTCTAGGGCACATTATAGAGCATTGTACATCAGAACAACTAGACACAAGAACAGTTTTTCCCGTATGCCATCACTCTGCTAAGCAGCTAATTCCCACAACACTGTCAAACTATTTATTAAGACTGTATTACTATTCTTCTTCTCACCCTTCCTATTACCTATCTCCTCCCACTTATGACTATAACCTTGTTGCTTGTATCTTTACGATTTATATTGTTTTATTTAGTGTCCCAGTATTATTTTGATTGCTTATTTAGTATCCTATGACTATCACCAAGTGTTGCATCTCAATAGTAGTAACTGTGAGAGGGATCTTGGAGTCTTAGTGGACAATCAGCTAAATATGAGCCAGCAGTGTGCAGCAGCAGCCAAAAAAGCTAATGCAATCCTAAATTGTATTAACAGAGGGATACAATCAAAATCAAGGGAGGTACTAATACCACTCTATAAAGCCTTAGTAAGATCACACCTAGAGTACTGCATCCCGTTTTGTTCACCACATTACAAAAAAGATGTTGAGACTCTGAAAAGAGTGCAGAGAAGAGCAACCAGGATGATTAGGGGACTGGAGGCTAAAACATACAAAGAACGGTTGCAGGAACTGGGCCTGGCTAGTCTAATGAAGAGAAGGGTCAGGGGGACAGGATAGCAGTCTGCCAATATTTGAGGGGCTGCCACAGAGAGGAAGGGGTCAAGCTATTTTCTAAAGCCGCTGAAGGCCAGACAAGGAATAATGGATGAAAACTGAACAAGGAGAGATTCAACCTAGAAATAAGGAGAAACTTTCTGACAGTGAGAACAATCAACCCATGGAACAGAAGTTGCCCTCAGAAATTGTGGGAGCTTCATCACTGGAGGCTTTCAAGAAGAGATTGGATTCCCATATGTCAGAAATGGTGTAGGGTCTCCTGCTTGGATGGGGGGTTGGACTAGATGACCTACAAGTTTCTTTCCAACTCTGATTATCTGTCATCTTATGATTCTTGATGAATGCATTTTTTATGTACACTGAGAGACTATGCACCGAAGACAAATGCCTTGGATGTCCAGTCACCCTTGGCCAATAAAGAATTCTATTCTGTTCCATTCTATAAGGCAGACTGAGTGTCCATGTCTCCCTTGAAGAAAATGGCTTTGACTTCCAGAAAGACTTGGGAGTTATTTCGCATGAATTCTTAGAGCTACAGCTAATTACAAGGTGAAATTACAGGCCTGGGGAGGGAAAGAGGTCTGCTTTTGTTCTTTGGAACGTATCCACATAAAATCTCATGGCATTTAAATCTGAGACATATAATAACCTTTTCAGCTCTGACCCTCCCTCTGGGAGCTGAAACAGGTGCTCTAGCCACTTTTAGCATCCTCATTAATTAACAAAATCTCTCTCCCTCTTTGGTAACTCCTCTGAGATTCTGTGAGCATAATACTTTCTATTTGCATGCTCCTGGACTCCCAAACTGTGCCGCCAGTCCTGAGGAATTGAGGTGATTAGTTAATTTGCTGAAAAGTTAAGAATTCCCTCCCCCCACTTTCCAAATTTGTTGGACAAAGCCTTGTGAAAATCAAGTGGAGGCCCTCAATCCTCCAGATGTGGCTGGAAGACAACTTGCCTTCTCTTTTTCATTCTTTTCTCTTCCCTTGCTTTTTATCCCCCAATGGGCAGACTTATGGAAATAGGCCCACCTTTCAGGATCAAACTGGAGATGGGCCTGAAATGGAATTCAGGGCACCCTAATGGTTTGAATCTACTGTTCTATTCAGTTTAGCATTTTCATAGCCTGAATACGTAATTCAGTCTTCACTCTTGGATTTGGGATTATTTTCCCACAGCATGTCCTGCTGAGCAGCTTTGCTGGTGTCCCAGATTATAGAAGTTAACAAACTCTTTAAGAACCAAAACTTCCCAAAAGGCAGGAATTATATGAATAGCAAGCCCTATCAGCTTATCTATCACTATCTATCTGTCTGTCTGTCTGTCTGTCTGTCTGTCTGTCTGTCTGTCTGTCTGTCTATCTATATCTATCTATCTATCTATCTATCTATCTATCTATCTATCTATCTATCTATCTATCCATCATCTATCATCTATCATGGATGGATATATACTGAAGATGATTCTCTCTCTCTCTCTCTCTCTCTCTCCTATTATGGATGGATGGCTATATACACAGTATGGTTTTCTATCTTTGGTCCGATCTAAGTATAGTACATAAAATTATTTACTGCAATGTCCTACCTGTCAGTGAATACTTCAGCTTCAACCACAACAATACAAGAGCACACAATAGATACAAACTCAAGGTAAACCACACCAAACTTGATTGCAGGAACAGAGTGGACAATGTCTGGAATGTGCTATCTGATTCTGTAGTTTCAAATCCCAAAAACCTCAGACTGTCTACTGTTGACCTCACCCCTTTTCTAAGAGGTCTGTAGGGGGTGTGCATAAGCGCACCAATGTGCCTACTGTCCCTATCCTATTGTTTCTTTTTATTTTTCTTATATGTGTCCATTTCATGTATTCATAACCATATTTATACTTATACCTGTTATCTAATACTTGCTTGACAAATAAATAAATCTATCATGAACTATCTATCATCTACCTACTACCTATTATCTATCATTTAAACACACAAACTCCACTCATGAAGGTGAGCACACCTAATACTACTCCTTCCTGTTTTCACCACAACAGCAACTCTAGACAGAGCTGAGAGAAACTGGCCCAAATTCACCCAGGTCTAGAACTAATGTTCTTCTGGTTTCTAGGCCAGCACCTTGACAATTACCCCAAACTGTTTCCTTAATGCTTTATTTATTTTTTAAATCTTTGATGGAATAATGGTTCTCTTCTATATTCTGGACAATGATATCCTGATCAATGTCCACCTCTAGAAGGGGTAAAATTATGAGAATATTAAATCCTTCCAGTTTTCTTAGGAACTGTTTAAATCACACAGCCAGCTCTAGCTCTCCTCCTTCCTATACTCGCAAGAGATATTCCAGGATAACTGGGGAGGTTTGGCCAATAACTATATTTTTAGTATTCACAGCTGCTGGTATATAGGGCTTCACTTCCCACTTCTTTTCTTTCCAAAAGGGGGAAAATGATTTTAAAATGCTACTTCAATTAGAGTTGCAAAGGATTGCATCAGGCAACCATGTCCATTTTTGCCCCTCTGTCACCTTCGTATGGCATCAGACAGCAAGAACAATTTCACTGGAGAGAGTGAATTCACTGGTGGAATTAACTGGGTTTTGGAGTCTACAAAACGTGTGTTTGAGTCAAGCACGTTGGGCAAACAAAACCTAAATACCTTTCATTTCCAGACTTCTGCCGAAACAGCATCTCTGCTTGTGAGTACATACAGCCAAGACCAATTCATCCTATTAACACTGTCCCAGGTCCTGCAGTTCTCACATAGTGACTGCTTATTTAGTCATTTTGCTCATTTGCAGTTGCCACAGCAATGAAAAAGTAACTTTAAAAAGAGACTATTGATAGCTCGGGGTTGAAATGAGGGATCCTTGGTGCTTTCTCTCTCTCTCAGGTTATTTTCTTGCAGATGTTTCATTACCCAGACTAGCTAACATCATCAGTGCTAGATCAATCCTTGCACTTAAGACATTTGCAGGTCTGCAAAGCAAAGGGTAGTATGGCCTGCCAACTGCCAACAGAGCTGGAAGCAGACTCGGATGAGGTTGGGGAAGAACCTGGGCCAGTTCTGGAGCCTGGGGAAGGCTCTGATGGATGCTTAGCATCGGACACAGAGATAGAGCCAGGGCCGTCTGGCATTTTCCAGCCAGAAAGGCAGCTGCCTTTGGAGTCAGAGATGAGTGAGGAGGAGGAACAGCTGGTTCCTGTTCCAGATGTGCATATGCACAGAGCAGATAGGAGAAGTGAATAATGGAGGGCAATGAGCCAGCTGGGGAAGCAAAACAAACTTGGGCGCTGAATGGCTTCTCCCCAGCTGGGGAATAAATAGGAGAAAAGGGGAGCGATTTGATTGCTGCAGACAACCTTTGGCATTTCAGGAAAGTTTGCTCCTTGTGTGTTTTGTGAGACAAAGACAGCCTTTCCAGAACTGAGGTTTGTCTATTTCTCTGTTTGAACTGACTTAATTGGCAGCCTCCCAGCTGGGAGCTCACAGCCTTGTGTTTATCATAAGGAGATGATAAGGGCTATTGTTTCAGTTAATCTCTTGAAGGATTCTTGCCTGGACTTTCTGTTGGTGAAGGCAGTTAATTCCCAATGTGTAGATAAAGAGGGGTTTTTCTTTGTGACAAATCTGTTTCTTGCTTCTCCAAAGGCTGGATTAGAACAAAAGGTAGCTAAAATCAGACCATAAGCACAGTTGTGTCTATGGAGATTTTCAATCATCCAAGTCATAGTTGTTCCAAAGGCTTTGCGAGTCCAGTATTTATAGGAGTGACATATTACAGGTCACCCTCTTTTACTGATCACAGGCGTGTACAGCAACATGGCCATGCATTAAGCAAAAGCAATCACTAGGTGAAACCACAACTCTGCTTCCAAAGGTGCTTTCAAAAGGCAAACTGGACTTCCTTGGGTTTTTTTTTTCCCTTGAAAATATTTCACTTCTGATCCGGGAAGCTTCTTCAGTTATGAAGTGAAATGAAGAAACTTTAGATCAGAAGCAAAATGTTTTCAAGAGGAAAAAAAACTCCCAAGAAAATCCAGTTTGCCTTTTGAAAAAGCACCTTTGGAAGCAGAGTTGTGGTTTCACCTAGTGATTGCTTTGCTTAATGGCCATGTTGCTGTACACGCCTGTGATCAGTAAAGAGGGTGACCTGTAATATGTCACTCCTATAAATACTGGACGCCGCAAAGTTAATCTATCTGAAATTTCTTCTAGAACAGAATAAATAGCATAGATATCATTAGAGTTGTACCTTATGATTATTGACTCTTGATGAATGTATCTTTTCTTTATGTACTCTGGAGAGCATTTGCACAAGACAAATTCCTTGGGTGTCCAATCACACTTGGCCAACACAGAATTCTATTCTATTCTATATTCTATTCTATTCTATTCTATTCTATTCTATTCTATTCTATTCTATTAACAGAATAAATATTAAAAACCAGTGAGATACTGAAACTGCATACGAGATGTGCAAAGTCAAGAGGAAGCTGCATTTTTCTGTGCTTACCTACTGCTTTTAGAGATGCATACTTATTTAGCTCCTTTCCTGGAGGCTGCTGTTCATATGGATTTGTAATCTGTCCCATGCTTGGGTAGGAATGTGGATGAGCCAGTTGTGGAAGTAGAGGGGATGTCGGTCCGATATTATTCATCTGGGTGGCATCTGTGGGGGTAAAAAAATAGAAGTCACCTTTCTGAAAACAAATAGGATTTCAGCCAGAGTCCACGCAAGCAAAAAAACTATGATGAACATTACAGACCAGTTTATTAACTGTCCATGCCAAATAGCCATTCATATTTCCATGTCCTATTGCTTAATTGGTGAGATATAAGGACCAAACAACCCAATCTTTTAACTGACTCCAACCTACTCATTATTATTATTATAAACCAGAAGGTGTACCCATATTTCAAGCCCCATGTGAAAGAAACTTGACCATTCTTCTAGCTGCTAGAGTCATTCTCTCTTTCTTTGTTGTATAGTATTGTACCATGAGAAAAGAATACTTACAGTTCAGGATTGAACTGTGGGGTCATTGGTGCTTCCTGAGCTTGGTTGTTTTCTTACAGACGTTTCATTACCTAACTGGGTAACATCATCAGTGCTAGAAAGGGGCTCATTCTCTTCTTTGTATTGCATTTAAACATTTGTGTGATAACCTGGGGCATGGCACAAAGGCAACACAGTCAGATAATCAGTAGGAATCTTTTTATTATCTTCAACATTGCCCCCAGTGTCCTGGTTACCTTCTGGCTGAAGAAAAACTCTCCCAGGAACAGCTGCAGAGATTCAAGTCCAAAATATGATCAACAAAAACTGTAACTATAAGTCCAATCAAGGCAAGATGAGGTAATTAATCCGGCAGGGCAGGTGCAAGAATTTCAGACATGAAGGCATGGCAACAACTCAACACAGTTGGAAAGACACCAGGAACACAGATAAGCAAAGTCAACACAAGATAAATTCATATTTGCTCCCAGCAGCTGCTGCACGCAGCCTGCATGTCTCTTAAACTTTCTTCCCAGGTGTGACTAATGAAGGGAATCAGGACCCTTTCCTCCCCCATAAGCCACACAACCCATGTTGCTCTCTTCTCCATTCCTCTCTACGTTCCCTAGGATGAAGAGGGGGTGGGCCTGGGTCTTCCTCTGAACTCCCTCTCCCTTGCTCTACCTCTCATCTGCTCTGCCCAGCCCTTCCCCAGTTTCCTCCACAGCCAATGGAGACACACTCCCCCTCCCTGTCAGCTGTTCGTCTTCCTCCTTGGATTCAGACTCCCGACAGGGGCATGACAATTTGTTTGCAACCATAGTTTTGAGCAAGTTGCATATAAAAATACAGCAATCCTATGAGTTCAATGCATCCACTCTAATATGCACAGCACTATTTGCCAGAAGGTGCTTTCGTATCTTCCTTGACGCCATTGCCAACAATACAACTAGTTTTGTCACATGGTTGTCTTCATTGGACAACAACAAAAATAGATTTTGTTCTTCTTCTAATCTAGAGTGATTCTGTTGGATTAACGAGAGCGTAATTAATTTAGCTCTAGGTTCCTAGTAAAATTTGCCATGTAGTAAGTCATGGGTCAAATCGTCCACTCTAAGTGATTACTAGCCAGAAGGTGTCTCTGGGTTGCAAGCTCATGGTGAAGAAAACTTGGCTACACCTCCAGCTACTCTGCTGTTCTCCTTTTCCTTAGAACCCTTTGCCTTCAGTTCCTTTCCTAGGAGCCCGCGAGGAAAACAGCAAAAAATGAAACAACTGCTTGGGGCATGCCTGAGTTTGGCTGTGTTTTTTTCCTCTCTCAATGGAGCCTGGAGTGCTTCCCCCCCACCCCCCAAGGAGGAATTGTCAACAAGAGAAGCAGAGAGATGGCTATGTGTGCAGAGTAAGGCGAGACAGAGAAAAAGAAGCAGGAAACAAAATCTATTACTAAATAAGCAGTTGCAAAGAGAGTAGAAAATGAAAGGAGACAAGAAACGGAAGAAAACAAGCTGGGGAGTTAAGAAGAGGGTGGGGAAAGAAAGTTACATCTAGGGTTTTTTTTTCCTTCCTCTTTTGCATCCTCAAACTCAGCTCTGCAATTTCACCCCGTAATATTTAAAGAGAAGGAGAAAGAGAAGAAATATTCACCCTATTTTTGTGGGGTCTGCATCAGAAGGATATTACACAGTAGAAGATGCTTGCAAGGGGGAAGATAGATAGATAGNATAGATAGATAGATAGATAGATAGATAGATAGATAGATAGATAGACAGACAGACAGACAGACAGACAGACAGATAATCTGCATACCCCCTAAATGCACAAATCACTACACTTGCATAGATAGATAGATGATAGATAGGGATAAATTATAGAGTATAGATATATAGATATAGATATAGATATTTTACATAGATGTAGAGATAAATAGACAGACAGACAGATAGATGATAGATAAATAAGATATAGAGATAGATATGTAGAGATATAGAAATAGATATATGGATATAACTTGAATTGGTTCGGTACACATTCTTGAAAATGTAATTAAAAATGATAAGAATCATTCAAAATATGGGGAAATCTTATTCAAATGTCAAACCTTGCTGGAACTTGAAATTAATCGGAGGAGGTTGTAAATGCTACGGCATATTAGAGGCCAGAATGTCAAACCTTGAGATGAGAAGACAACGGCCTCTGCAGGAGTTTGTCAGAAGGAAGCATAGGTAGAAGTACAGGTAGTCCTTGACTCACCACCACAACTGAGCCCCAACATTTCTGTTGCAAAGTGAGACAGTGGCTAAGTGAGTTTTGCCCCATTTTATGACCTTTCTTGCCACAGTTGTTCAATGAGTCACATGGTTGTTAAGTGAATCTGGCTTCCCCCATTTGACTTTCATGGTCAGAAGGTCACAAAGGATGACCACATGACAGTGTGACCATCATAAATAGGAGCCAGTTGCTGAGCATCTGAGTTTTAATCATGTGACCATGGGGATGCTGCAACTGTCATAAGTGTGAAACATTTCAGCTAGCTGTCAGGATTCCAGCAGTTACCCCAATTAAATCATGAATCTCGAGCCAAACTTCCAAAACCTCAGAAGGATTTATTGGGAGTTAAAAGGTCCGGCACTGCCTGGGTATAGCCAACTCTGAGACACATCATTCATTGTCACCCTTGACCCTGGTTTTCCCCCCCACCCTCTGAGTGTATCGCAATTCATAGTCTCCAATGGGACACATCCATAGCCCATAGTCATCAATCATGCTCTCCAGTTAGAATTTTGCACAGCAGAAACTTCAGTCATCTAGTTACAATCTTTGAAAAACTATTTGTGGAATGCACTTTCTATTTCCAAGCTTTCTCCCCCTCCCTTTCTCTTAGCAACTCTAAAAAGACCATAGGAACATTTTGAGTTGACAACATGGTCATAAGTCGCTTTTTTCAGTGCTATTGTAACTTTGGACCTCACTAAATGAATGGCTTCAAGTTTACTTGTACAGAGAAACCTGAGCTTGTGTTGTGATGCTCCCACTCCAAGGTCATCATACTCCTGGGATCCTTGCCCATCCCTAGAATCCGTCTGAAAGGTTGGTGCAGTATAATGTCTGGACATACTGCAGTCCTGCCCATGGGTTGACAACTGTCTCCAAGTTCTGGCTCCCCATCAATCAAAGCGTCTCCTTCTGTTTTCCCATCTTGCTAATGGCAGTGGAAATCAATGAAAGCCTCCCAGTGGATGACAATAGCAAGCCATTTTCATATTTGTGCCAGGAAATTACGTGGATGAGTCTATGAAATCAGCCAGTCTATGAAATCATACTTTATACCATAAAACCGGCCAAGGGTTTGTTTTTAAAGGCCTCCTCCTCAAATTCTGAACATTCAAAAAGGATTTAGCTCCATCTCGGGGTGTGTGATGTGGTCCTGCCCAGTTTGTAGCCCCATGCCACCCATTGTGACCCAAGGCCTTAGGCACTCTACTTCATGGATGGTATCTCATAGGCTAGAGAGTCATCATGGGAAATGATGACAGCTTTTCCCCCTCGTGCTTGGAAGGTTCATTGATTCCCTTTGGTTGGCCACTGTGGGATCCAGAAAACTTAAATGGGATCTCTGTAGCTTCTTGTACTCTTTTGCTCATTCTGGGCAAGATGACTCTGTTGTTACATTCTCTAACCCCCACTCTTTTAACCTCAAACTATCCACTATTGACCTCACCCCATTCCTAAGAAGTCTGTAAGGGGTGTGCATAAGTGCACCATCGTGCCTACCGCCCCTGTCCTATTGTCCCCATTTATTCGTACCTATTTCCTGTATTCTTACTCATGTTTATACTTATACCTATTATC
>BHFT01029790.1:0-27668 GCA_004320025.1 Laticauda laticaudata | reverse complement strand
TGTGTGGTTTTCAGCTTTGTTCGGGTATTTTCCCACATCATTATAGTTGTGCTTTTATAGTTGTGGCAACATTTCGGCAGAATCTCATCTGCCATCATCAGGCTTCTGTATTGTGTTTGTCTGTGAGTTAGACTTTCAGAGCCATTTTTGTTTTAAATTTGGTGCTAGCCTACTGCTGTGCCAGAATGGTTTTTGCTTCATCCTGATTGGTTGGGAGTCTTGATCTGTGTTTATCGGTCTTAGAGTTTGCTGTGTTCTGCTTGATTGGTGTTTCTAATATCTTCTGTCTGTTTTTTAGCATTTTTTTAATCTTGATTGGCTGGCAACATTGTGTTTCCTGTATTGGAAGCTTTTAGTGCAGCTTGGCTTTGAGTAAACGGATGGCTATAATTTATTTGGAAGCTAGGTTTCATCTGGGTGCCTGGTTGGGGTGTGTTTGAGCTGGAGGTATTGTGGGGGGGTCTGTTGTGCCCAGGTGTTTGCTTGGCTTGTGATGTGGAGATATCGGAGATATATATGTTCTATAGGGAGAAAGTGGCATTTGACATGGCACTTGTTCTTATGTTATTTGCATGTTGAATGTTAATTCTCTATACCTGGGAATAAGCTACATTGAATCCATAATATGTATTTTTGGGACAGCAAATTAGAATATATCTATATTTGAAAACATTCTTTTAAAAGGAAGAAAAATTTGTGAATTTGAAAAATCAGAGAGGGTTCCTAATTTGAAACATAATTTTACAAGGCAGTGGTGGTATTCAGCAGATTTTGACCAGTTCTGGAGAACCGGTAGTGGAAATTTTGAGTAGTTCAGAGAACTGGCAAATGCCACCTCTGACACCTCTGAGATTTTACAGTATCCTTCCCTTGCCATACCCACCAAGCCACACCTACAGAACCGGTAGTAAAAAAATTTGAATCCCACCACTGCTACAAGGGCATACAAGGGTATGACAAAGAATAATAACAAAAATATGGTGGTTAACACATGCAAAGCCACGCACCTTTTTACATGTGTTACACATGTATCACAAATAAAAAGTGATGAGGCTTTAATCTTGCTAATGTGGACACCATCTTGACTTTTTACTTCTCCCAATGGAGATTCATTGAGTTGATTCATTGAATCATTCATGGAAATTATAATTTAGTATTTGATGATCAAGTAGACCAATATTTTAAAGTCAACAAGCCTAATCAGTTCGACTATGATGTTAATAAATATTTCATATGTCTCTGTATCATCTTGACTAATTGGGCTACTGATTTCAGTGGTCAAAAAAAGAATGGTGAAAACAATTCATATTGATGTAGCAAGTAGAATATGAGTAGGAAAGTGATTAAATAATATTTTGTACCATATCCTGAAGCTTTAAAAAGAGGCCTACATGCAACTAACATAAACAAATCATTTCTTGGATGTTTGGTTGGACCACTCCAAAGTCTGGCCTTTAGTAGGGGTAAGACAAATATATGCCTGGGGTGGCTGGGAGAAAGAAAATAAAAGCACTTTGTGTAATGCAGAGATTTAAAATAACCAGACCTCCCTATTTTTGATTCTGAAATGTTAATATGTTTGCTTTGAGGCATCTGAAGCATGTATTTACAGGGTGGGTATATTAGCTTGAAGGACAGGATGAACAGGTGCCCTGACACCACCAGTTTCCTGCTTACTCTGGTTTAAGGTTTACTATTCAGCTGGATTTGCTGAGCTGGAGTTCAGTACCATTTATCATTAGGCTCTCCAGAGTGTTGCAACTAACTGCTAGAAACAACACATGTATAATTCCTGTTACAAGGTTTTAAAATTTCCAGTGAGTCATAATAATAGTCTGTTTGAATGTCTAATATTTTTTCTACCAAAAAGCAAGGAAAAATATTTGAAAGCAAATGTCAAATCAGAGCTTAGTTTGCTGTTCTTCTCAATTTTATGACTCAAATCCTCTTCTAAAGTGATAGGAATCAATGGTTGTTTGTTTTTTAAGCATGCATTTATGGACCAGGAACATTCCAGAATGTATCTAAATAAAGAAATAAACATGTAATGATTTGAGATAAGAGCAGAGTTCAGAAATTTTGTACTCTGTTTTAGAACTAAGTTACTAATTAACTTCTTAGAGCAGAGTTCTGTATGGTTTATAGTACACATATATTTCATTTTCAGGAAGGATATATAACTCTATGAGTTCCCAAAAATGTCGGGCAGAAATCTACTCTAACACCTTTAATGAAAAAAGAAATATTAACTTTTGTCAACTAGGCACAAACCTACCGTCCCTGTCCTATTATTTCTTTTATTTTCCTTATATGTATCCATGTATTCATAACTATGTTTTTACTTATACCTATTATCTTGTAAGCAACTGACAAACCAAATAAAAACAACAACAACAACTGGACTCCACAGAAAACTAATTTGTATGTTTCCACATTTTTTAATCACCCATCTCCGTCAGAGCAGGAATAATTCTATTTCAGGCAGCTTCTGTAACGTATCACCTGAAGCATCTATGAAGATTTTGGCCAAATGTTATGTCTCAGTATTGGTTTTGTGTAATTCCAGTAGCTCAAGGATAAATTCATGACTCATTTGTTTTATTTCATGCACCACATACTTTTTGGTATAAGCAAGATATATTGGAACCAGAACCAAAGTGAATTAAAATTGAAGCAAGTGTTGGGAAATGAAGTCAGATTGGTTATTTGCTTTGCTTTGTTTGTTATTATTTTATTTATTTGTGGGAGAAGTTATCTTTCTTTCTGTTAGCCTGTTCCTTCTCTTCCTCCCTGGGAAGAGAAACACTGCTCTGGCCAAAAGCTGAGATACTGCGGGGCTTGCTTGCAGAAAGCATCTGAAACTGCTTGAGGGCTGCATGAAATTAGACCATTTAATTTCCTCCTCTTCTGGGCTAACTGGATCTCTTTCTCCACAATTTAAAAGCCAGTTTTTATATCTGTCCTGTTGTTTAGTGACTTTTTCAAAAACCCCAAAAAACTAAGACAAGTTATACAGATAAGGAACCTAGCCAGTTCTGTATAGTAAATACCAATCTAATTCTCAGTTATGGAACAATCTCCACTGCCAGTTTGTTTGAGGAAGAACAATTCTGATTCTTGCCTTTTTCATAAGAAACTGTAGCTATTGGAATGACCGTCACTTGAAAACGTTGTTAATGATTGTGATTCTTTAAGCCCATGTCACACTGGCCAACGGATGCAAAAAGGACACAGCGGACAAGCAAAATGTTCCATCCATTGTTATCCGCTCGTTAAAAGGGGCAAAGATTTGCATATAACGGAGTGGATAACACGGAACCGGGGGAGGTACGCAGGGAGGAATTGGCGAGAAGCGGATGCCGGAACGGAAGCCCAGTGGATGGAAGCAGATGGGAAGAGGATGGCGCAACGCGCAGGCTTCTGGGGGGCCTCAGCAAGCGGATGCAGAAACGGATACAGCGGATGCCAGAATGGATGCCGAACGGATGAAGACGGATGCACAGCGGATGCACAGCGGAAGCCTAGCGGATGCACAGCGGAAGTGGAATGGATGCCGAGCGTTAATTGCACATGCGGGGGGGAAGGCATTGCGTAAGCCCCCCGGATATAAAGGGAAGCAGCATGCGCACGTGGCCACAATTCCAAGGAAAGACCTGCTGCTGACACTTCAAGTTTCCTTGCCTGCCCTGCCTGCCTGCATGCTGCCAGCCTTGCTGCCAGCATGCTTCAGCCAGCCTTGGTGCCTGGGCCGCCTGCTCCTAGGCTCCGCCAGGCTTCCTGCCGCCTACCTGCCAGGCTTCTGCCAGGCTTCCTGCCTGCTGCCAGTACTCTGCCAGGCCTTCGACCTGCCACTCTGCCAGCCTTGGCTTCGCCTGCTTCTCACGGGCTTCTGCACCCTTGCGCTGCCAGCCTTGGGCGATGCCAGCCTAGCTTCCGTGCACCAGCACAGCACTGGGAGGAAGCGAAGGCTCAGCAGCCTGCCGCCATCCCTGGCAAGGAGGACAGCAGGGCCAACCCTCCCGCACCCGTGCCCCGTGACTCTGCTTCTGCTGGGGCTCTGCTGAAGCTGCTCCTGGCGGTGGTGCTTTGCTGGTGCGTGCTATACTCTGTTGAAGCTGCTCCTGGTCCTGCGCCTGCCTCTTGTGCTCGCTGGAACTTGCTCATCCTGCTCGTGTGGCTCCCTGGTCTGCTCGTCCTGCTCATCCTGCTCGTGATCCTGGTCTTGCTTGTCCTGCTCGTCCTCTCGTGCTCTGTGACTTGCTCGCCTGCTCGTCCAGTTCGTGTCCCTGGTGCCTGCTCATTCCTCCTGACTTTCTGGCCCTGCTGGTGCTTACTCTAATCCTGCTGCGATCCCTGGTCCTGCTGCTGCTGATCCTGCTGCCGGCTGCTGCTGCTGATGATCCTGCTGCTTGCTGCTGCTTGCTGCTGATGATATGATGATGATGATGCTGATTATGATCCTGCTGGTGAGAGAGATGATGATGGCATGATGATGATGATCTGCTGTGCTGCTGTGCGGGCTTGCTGCTGGTGGTGTGGAGGAGCAAGCCCCTACTACCTGGGAGCCCCTCTGATGAGGGCCCATCTGGTCCAGCCAAAGGGAGGAAGAGCGTATGGACAACGGGAGAGGAGGCAATACTACATTGAGGAGGCCGCAGAGATGAGGTGCTTGGAGTGGCTGAGAGAGAAGACTAATTCTGTTCCTGGCGGAAGGGACACTGGCTTATACAGGGACACCAAGCGGAAGCAGGCTGCTTGGAGAGAGTGGGGCGGAGAGTATGGGTTACACTTCGGGAGTGCTCCCCGGCTGCTGGAAAACAATATGCACACCTGGTACGGGAAACTGCACCTGAAAGAAATCTGGCCAGGCCATGGTTAAGGCTGACAGAGAGAGAGACCTATGTCATGGCCAGGTGCAGCTTACTGGATGGTGAGGTCCCCCACGCAAGGAGCACCCAGCAGCCCCTCTCACGACCCTCTTCTCTCCGGCAGCCTGCTGAGACCCCAGTACTCTTCCGGCCGAGATCTCAGTCCCTGTCTCCAGGCAGGTTTCTGTGGAGCGTGCCACGGAGGAGGAAACCCGCGGACAGGTGTGGGTAAGCGTGGTGGAGTGCGTAGAACGGAACTCCCTGGTCGCGTGGGAGAAAGGAGACATTGAGTCCACGACAGTCCTTAGCCGCATCCACCCCCCCAGCTCCGCCTCCTCAGAAAAGGCAGAGAGCCAAGACAGCAGGAGGGGCAGGAGCCACACTGTCCTGCGCTGAAGAGTCAGGGACAGCCACGTGCTCGCAACCAGCATAGATCCCCTCTCCTCAGCTGGGTCCACAATGAATCCTCATGCCCTGCCACCGCAAGACCCTTCTCACCTACTGTCAACCAGAACCCGTCTGCAAAGGAAATGGCGGATCCGACAGTACCCAGTGGGAGCCTGGTGCAGGTCGGATCAACCGAGATCCACACCCTCAGAGACCGCACTTTACGACCTAGCCAAGACCTACTCCCAGCCCACCGTCCAGGTCTGCTTCCTCCACCCCCAGGTGAAAATTCGTCCCTCCCATTCCAAGGCTCCCACAGGCCCTCACCTACCAGGGCTACGGCTACCAGGATGTTCAAGCAGCACCAGGCAGCAGCCACTTCCCAAGTCCAGGCAAGAGTCATCGGGTTGACACCGTTGCCCACCGTGTTCCACTGATGCCACCTGATGCCAACTCACGACAATGATGCCACTGATGACAGTCGATGCCCACCGGACCGCCAAATGCATGCAACCGCACGCCAGTCCTGCACCCAGCTGCAGAGGGCAGACAGCCCCACTATCAACTACTCGCTTCCTCCACGCAAGCCAAGCCCGGCCTCATAGCATCTGTTCATCAAGGTGATGGGGGCTGAACACCCCATGGCAATGGAGGAAGGACCCTCTCAGCATCCAACGGAGGCTGAGACGCAGCTGTCCGAACACCTTCCTCAACAGCACCATCCCCTGTTTGTCCCTCTCAGGGCAGCGCACACTCCCAGCACAACCGCCAACCACAGCACCTGGACCCTTCACCCCCGTGAGACTGGGTCACACCTGCGAGTGAACCAAGAAGAGTGCCAGAGACCCAGGTAGCTGGCTACCTGGTGGACTTTATTTGGACACTTTGAACTTGGGTCAATTCTTTTTTAGCAGCTTTGTTGTTCAAATAAAAAGTTTATTTTAATTTCACGACACTTGCTTTTCATATTTTACTAATTGGTTTAGACAGAATCTTCTGGACCTTATAGAATTGCTTAAGCCTTTGCATGCTTGTGGGATGGGTTAGATAGGCAAGAAAGTTGGTGCAGGGATACCTGTGGAATGAGGCAGGGATCCTTTGGGATGGGTAATAGGCTGTGGGCACTGATAGAACCGCCCAGTGGCAGCATAGTGGGCACTGTATGGTCCTACCCACCCACGTGCCACCCTATGGCCCTGATTTGTTTCGAGAGTATTACAGTGAGTAAGCATCTGATGCATACAGTATTTGAACACAAATCACGACTCTTTAAGTATTAACTCCCTGTTCATTGATAGAGGGCCCACACACATACATGGCACATATCCTCAATCAGTGTGATGAGAACAGGCTGAAGGAAGCATCCATTAAGGGCATACTACCATGGCCTGTTCTTGCCACTCCACACTCCAGCTGGGGAGTTGCGCACCAGTGTTTCAGGAGGTTGCGCTGCTTCTTCCCCTTCCTGTGAGCTTCTGTTGTAGGCTCTTGCCACATCCTGCGTGTCGATCAGGTTTCGCCCTTGCCGTCCATTCCCGCAGGCCTCCAATGGCCCCATTTGCCCTTGTTGCGGTCCACGAGCCTGTTGTAGTTGTGCAAAGACTGGGTACGGTGTGGCCGCCATGAGATTGTGCAGGCGATGCAAGCAAGCATCCACGAAATCTCCTTCCCACGGGGCGTCCCTCCTCCCATTGGGGCGATGCTAGCCATGATGGCTGCAGAAGTACCCTGGATACCTGTTCACGGCCAGGATGCCAAGGTGTTCCCCCACGACCACGCTGCCCTGGCAGTCTGTGTTGAACGATACTCCTTGCATGGGTCAGGAGTTTTGGAATTGTATGGCCTCATGAGGTAGGATTCTGTAGCGGAGAGGATGTCATCCACCACTACGATGAAGTGGGGCACATCTTGGTGTTCATTGGGCAGGGGGTCTGGATCTCGGGAAGCCACGGATGAGGTTGCCTTTCCAGGCCCGCTCCTTGAGGTGGCAGACCATTGTATATCCTGGGCATCCTGGAAGACGTAGAAGCCCTAGCGGCTGAAGTCATCGATGTACATGAATTTTGAGTCAGCAAGTCCGACCATCGGCCGAAGAGGACGATGCTGAAGAGAGCCCTTGTAAGTTTGAAATAAGTGGAGTCCAACTTTGGGTTGGAGCTTTGCCAGGCCACGTGCTGCCATCGGATGCCTCCAATGTTTGTGTGGGAAGTTTCCAACCTCTGATACCACTAGCTGTCTGGCCAACCTTTCTCCATCCTTCCGTTCAGTGGAGGGGCACGGGTGTAGCTCCTCTTGTATTCTTTGATGTGGCCTGCAATCACTTCTCTGACACACAATGGCTGATTGGAGTGTTTGTGTGGCGAACCCTCCAGCCGTTAACTGCATGCTGTTGTAAGGTGGTTCCGCTGAGGCCAGGTGGCACAGAGTCCAGTTGACACCACTGAAGCCCAGGTGTCGCCAGAGCTGGGTCCAGAAAGTTGGTGTTTGCTTGGTCAAACCTGGTTGTCTTCAGCCCGCTGCAAAAACTTCGTCAAACATGGCTGGGAGGCATCCTCATGAAGTTCTGGTAATACCCGATGTGTCTTTGTTTCCTAGACTCCAACCATCCAGCTTGCTGTAAAGTCCCGCGTCTCGCTTGCTCTTCTCTCTGAGCGATCCATTTATTGGAGCCCCAAGTTGCTTCCTGGCCGCCTCTTTTTCTCCGGAATAGTGTATGCACTAAGAACCGTAGGCTTCGTACTGTTGTTGGCAGAAGGATGGTGCCTGCCAAAAGAGACTAGGTGTTACGATCCGCTGGGGAGCATGACTGGATGCTCGTTGGAAGGGAAGAGTCAGATGAAGGCTGCAGAGGTTCTGCAGCCAGCTGGGGCACTGCTGTTTGCTGAAGTGAGAAATGCAGAGCAAAGCCCGCCTATCTTGTATAGGCATTATAGAGTGTGCGTTTGCATCCTCCTAGGTGCATCGTCATTAGACCATCCTCTAGACATCCTTAATTTCCGAGATAAGTCAGCCCAGTCTGCGAAACTACTTTTCTGCTTGAACCGCTTTCGTTTCCATGCCTGGCCATCTGTTTCTGCATGGACGTTCTGCATCTGTTCCGCTGGTTTTTTTGTTCGCCGTTCTGATTCTCCCTGCAATTGGGCGGATGCGAGTGTGTGCGGATGTGCACGGATGCCAAGTCGGAATTAAGGCGGGATCGCGTACTCTTGCTAGGTGCTAGCATCTACGCGGAGCGGGCTGTGCATCAGGGCGGGGGGCCCCGTCGGTAGCACTTCCGACATAGTCTCGTCACGTTGTCACCAGATCAGGATAGGTACTCATATTGTGGGATCGCTCATTGGATTGATGGCGGTAGCGGATGCCGTAACGGATGCGTAATGGATGCGTAGTGGATTGCGTAGCGGATGCCAGAACGTCGATGAATTGGATACGCATTTTGGTTCCGCGCAAAAGTTTTGGGCCCAGCCCCAAACCTTCAGAGCGGATGAAATGTCAATAAACGGATGCTGGATGGATAGAGAGGAAGCAAAACGGAGGCAGTGAGTACATCGTGTTTTCGAACGGATAGCAAGGTTTTTTGTCCTTTTTACATCCTCTTTGCATCCGTGGGTTCAGTGTGAAATGGGCTTTACCATTTAAGTTGAGTTCAGAAAACTGCCTACCTAGGCATTACTTCTCATCTAGAACATATTTGGTAGAATTACTGTTTTTGCTAATAGAGTTTGATTAAGGCAAGGGATTAACTCAAAGGCACAGCACTAAGCATGAATACAAAATGCAAAGAGGACAAAGCTCTGGAGGGTTAATATCATTGTCCAAAGGATTATCAGTTGCCTGCTCCCTTCTTTGGAGAAGCTTTATAGCTCCCACTGCCTGAAAAAAATTCAAAACATTCTTAAAGATCCATCTCATCCTGGTCACCCTTTTTTTGAACTATTACTATCTGGCCGATGGTACATGATAAAAACTAGGACAACTAGGCTAAGAAACATCTTCTATTCTATCCTAGAGCTGTAACAATATTCAATTCTACTGAATAGTGTAATATTAATGCAGTATCAGGGGTTTTCAATTCAACTGTATAGAATGTGAAAGATTTGTGTTTGTGTTTTATTTTTATAGTTATAATGTACACTGAAGGTGGCATTTAATTTTGTTGTATGAGATGCAGTGACAATAAACTAAACTAAAACATTCAAAATCAAGCTATCAACATCTCCATAAAGGGTAAATACAGCCAGGGGTGGGATTCAAATTTTTTAACAACTGGTTCTGTGGGCATGGCTTAGTTGGCGGGTGTGGCTTGGTGGTTATGTGACTGGGTGGACATGGCTTGGTGGTCATGTGACTGGCTGGGTTTGGCCAACTCAACATCACTCACATTGAGGCATGCATCTCCTCGCATGGCCTCTCATGACTTTGGGGATGCTGCAACGGTTGTAAATGTGAAAAAGGGTCACAAGTTACTTTTTTCAGTGCCATTGCAACTTTGAATGGTCACTCCACACAAGCAAAGTACCAGCAAAGGAAGAAAAAAAACTCCACAGATGTTCTAGAGACAGGAAGTCTAGTCCTGCCAAGAATGTAATAAGGGTTAACAGAGAGGCAGTTTCTGTAAGCAACACCACAATGTTTCCTTCCTGCCTTCCTTACAGGAATAGGCCAGTAATTTCTTCTAACAACCAGTTCTCCGAACTGCTCAGAATGTTAACAACCAGATATTTTTATTGTATATGTAATAATATTGATATTTTGCTGAGATTTAAGTGAGCCCATTGCATATTAAAACATTCTAACACTACTAAAACAATAATTTTATTAGTATACTAATAAAGTATTTGTATTGTGGCATAAAATATCTTTGTGAATCTGCATAGAGACAGGACAGTGCGATGGACACTGATTGGGCCATGTGATGTGGTGATGTGTACAGGGGATGGANGTGGCATAAAAATATCTTTATGAATCTGCATAGAGACAGGACAGTGCGATGGACACTGATTGGGCCATGTGATGTGGTGATGTGTACAGGGGATGGATTTGTAGTTTTTACTTTTGCAAGGAAGCCTGAAACTTTCAGATTTGGGAGTCCACAGAATTCTATCAGTTACTATCCAAATAAAAGGAAACTTTGAGAGATGTCTGTCTGGGAGTTATTGGTTGGAATGGAGGTTTGCTGGAATGCTGACACATGACATGTATAGTGTGTATTGAAATTGAGATGTTTACTTGGGAAACAGATTTTCTTTATAGCAATGCTTTATTAACCTTTCCCAGGAATTCATTTCAGATGTGGCTTTGGGGAGCAGTACCACTGCTTTTGATCATAGGTGATCTAAAACTATCATGGCTAGTTGAATCTTTCATATGCAGAGTTTATATGCAGAGTTGTAAAGGAATTGGTGAGGGCATCTTGTGCAGAAAGTGCTGACAGAATTGTGGTAGGAATAGTTAAGCAAAGAAGGGACATTATAGCACTCCCATTTTTAGAAGGTATCTATCACTGTTCCAGAAAAGATAATTTCTCAAACACAAAAAGTATCGAACCTGTTATATATTAACATATTTCAAATAGGCTATTCCTATTGGACAATAAATACCCGAAGCTGATTGGCTACTTTTCTTGACGCTGATTGGCCAATAAATAGGCAGGGCTTATGATTTGTCGCAAGTACAAGGCGGCGGGAAAAACAAGTAAGCCGTGCATTGGATCACTAGCCGGCGAGCAGATCTCTATAAAAAGAGTGCCGTGGCTCTGGTTATATCAGACTTTAAGAAGCTAAAATAAGAAGAGCTGAGTTACGCTGATCTCTGAGTCTCCATTTTTCCTCGAACCGAAGCACTGGCGATGAGATACTTGAGAAAGAGATCAGTGTCGCGCATGTGCATCGAGAGAACCGAGCAGATGAAATGGCTAGAACCAACTCGCCCCTCAGCCGCACACCCTTCAACAACCACAGCAAGCAGAGACTGGCGGGAATCCTCATCGATAGAATTTCCTCGAATGTTCTTGGAGAGTAACGACCTACAAAGAAATCTCAGACAATCAAAAAGAGCTGGTAATTCTAACATACACTGTGGGCCGCAAGTGTTTAAAATGGCCCAAGGCACTAGCAAAACAGATGACATTAAGCAAAGGGCCTGGCCGAACCTGGAGAAACTGCTGAGGCTCAACTACAATACCGACCGTCTCCAGCCTCATCAGGACATTCATGCTAACAGACTGAATTTTACTAAACGGGACTAAGAAGGAAGGTGAGAGCAATGCGCAGATTTTGTGGCTGCTCTCAGGGACATCGGAGGAGCATGCGAAATTCCATAACATGGAATGAAGCCATGAGGGATCGCGTGGTACTTGACTGAGAGACCTTAACCCTAACAAAGCCGACTGCTGACACCGACCAAAGATCACCATTACCAGAGGGCCTATTGCTGAAAGCCACAGCAGAGAACAACCAAAAAATCAGGCAGCAAAAATGGCAGCAAATGAACGCCAGGTGCAGCCCGGCCAAAGATGTCAATTGAAACAAATCAAGGGCTCCAGAGAAGAAAATAGAAAGCACACACCAAGACTGCTGCATCGTTTTACAGACGCGAATTGTCCGGAATCGAATGAGGAAGAGGAAATCCATAAGGCCTCCAGGCTGAGTGAAAGCGGCGAATGACAAACGGTCATAAAGTCAGGTTCCAGTGTGCTGGTTGTGGGGAGGACTATGCCCGGTTCTGAGTGCGTTCTTAGATGATGTTTGCCGGTACTGCGAAATGGAGGGGGCCACATTGCATGTGTAAGCCTCCTGGGACTTGAGTGGTTCTAGCCCCGAGGAATCGGGAGTGACCGCATTAACCGCATCACTGACGCTAGACTTGGGAGAGAACCTGATGAAGGAATTCCAGACGTCCTTCGACAGAAAGTTTAGGAAAGTATCGAGGTCCCCCTATCTCTTCAAATTTTTTTGATCCACCAACAGTTTTCAAATTAGGCTGAAGGCGAGGCAAGTTCCCTTCGCATTAAACCCAAAATTGACCAAAGAATTAACAAACTTATAGACAAGGTATCCTGGAACCAAATTGAACCATGCTAAATGGGAGACCCCAATCATGATCCCAGTTAACCGGATGGGTCTGTGAAAATTTGTGGGGACTACAAGGCTACCCTGACATCGCACTGCAAACAGCAAAGTGCATATCCTGTTCCGGTAGTACAACACCTACTACACTCCTTGGGAAGGGGCAACGTTTCAACAAAACTCGACCTTGCCCAAGCTTACCAGCAATTGCCAGTAGACCTGGAAACAGCAGAGGCCCAAACGATCATAGACGCATAGGGGAGCATTCAAATGTTACAAGATTCAATTCGGAGTCAGCGTAGTCCTGGGGGTCTTTCAAAGCCTAATGGAGCAGTTATTACAAGAGATAAAGGAGTAGTCCCCATACTTTGATGACGTGCTCGTCTCAGCTAACGATGAGAAACAATTAGAAGCCCGCCTCAGAGAGGTCCCTGGCAAAGGTTTCAAAAAGCGGGACTCAAGGTAAAAAAGAAAAGTGTAAATTGGCCACATCAACAGTTGAAATCCTGGATACCAAATTGAAAAAGAGGGCATCCACCTACAGAAAAAAGATCAAGGCAATCAAAGAGACGCGCCTAGACCAAAAAATAAGGTTTGAACTAACAAGCTTTTCTGAGACTCATAAACTTTTAACCAAGTCTTTCTGCCACAGAAGGCACTACGGCAGAACCTCCACATAGACTCCTAGACAAATTGGCTGTCTGGACCTGGGGATGAACGTTAAGAGACAGCGTTCCGAAAGATAAAGGACCTCATCACCTCGACATGGTATTGATACAATACAGCAAGACATTACCGCTTAGGGTTACCTGCGACGCATCACTGTTTGGCGTCAGGGCCATGCTTACCCATGTCCTACTGGATGGAAGAAAAGCCCCATTTGTCTTCTACTCAAAGACCCTCTCAAAAACGGAACGGAACTATAGCCAGTTTGGACAGAGAGCACTGGCGGCTATATCCGGTGTAAAACGCTTCCACAAAATACTTTTATGGTAGGACTTTTACCCTTGTGACTGATCACAAAACCCCTTTTAGGTATACTCGCTGGAAACAGAGCCACGCCTAACATACTGTCGCCGAGAATGACAAAGTGATCTTGATTTCTGGCGTCTGCAAACTATAAGCCCTAATCCATCGGCTCGGAAAAAACATTTTGCATGCCGATGTTTGAGCCGCATTCCCTACCAGACATAGAGACTGACCCGGCACTACCACTTCCACCCTACAAATCGAGAATTTGACAAACCTACCAATAACTGCAGCCGACATCACCAGAATGACCGCAAAAGACAAGACAATTGTTACAAGTTCTGAACTGGGTAGGAAAAGGGTGGCCGGAAAACGAGACAGACATTATTTTTCAAACCCGATAAGAATAGACAAACTGTACTGTCATTACTGAAGGGGTGTATACTTTTGGGGTGATCGGGTCATAATACAGAAAAACTACCAAGACCAGGTATTGTGTATGTTGCACAAAGGCCACACGGGCATTGTGCGAATGAAAACCCTGGCCAGAAGCTATGTATGGTGGCCTGGGAATGGACAAAGATATTGGGAAATGGGTCGAAACTTGCGGAAATGTTAAAACTCTCTGCCCGCACTCCCTTTCAGCTCCTGTTCTGGACTGGGAAAACACCAAGGAGTCTCTGGTCATGAATACATATAGACTTCGCGGGGCCAACAAAAGGGCATACATACCTAATTGTTGTAGATGCTTACTCCATTTGGTTGGAAGTAAGCATCAATGCACTCTACGACCACAGAAGCAGTCATCAAACAGCTACGAAATCTATTCACTACACACAAGGCTACGCAGATGTACTCGTCTCTGACAATGGCCCACAATTTACAGCACTACCCTTCGAAAAATTCCTAGCAGAAAATGGCATACGACATGCACTGACAGCATCAGGCTGACTGGCAACAAACGGTAGGGCGGAACGCATGGTCGGTATACCAAGGAAACACTAGACTATTAGACAACAGGGGACATGCAACAAAGAATAAAAAAAATGCTCACAATACAACACATAACACCAAACTCCACCACAATAAAAAGCCCAGCAGAATTACTGATGGGCAGAAAACTAAGATCACATTCAGACAATTATACACCCAACTTACGGCTACCGAAAAACAATCGACTCCTCGAGCAAGTATTGCAAATTTGAACCAGGAAAACTGGATTAAGCAAAAAAACTCACGGCCAACTGTTGTGGATACCGGCAACAATTACACAGATAACCGGACCACGGTCCTACAGAATGGAACAGACGACGGTCGAACCTGGCGAAGACACATTGACCAACTCACAGTCACGCACACTACAATGCACCACTGACACACCCAGACACGAAGAACAACACACACACACACCAACAACATCACAACTGAAAACAAACCAGCAACAGATCAACCAGAGAGAGGGGAAAGCCCTCAGCAATAAATAAGGGGGGGGAACCATCCGGTAAGAAAAAGAAGCCCTCCGGTAGAAAAAGAAACCTCCCCGATAAGAAAAAGAAACCAGAGAAAATCAAAATAATCACAATAAAAAACATTCCCCAATAAACGCAAGAAAAAACAGTGTCCTACCATAGAAGTCTTTGATGAGGAATAAGAAATACAAGTAGACCTGGATGCTTGGTTGGAAAGGAGCAGCGGGGCTGACTCTACCAGCCCGAATAGGCTGAGTGGGAGCAGCATGGCTGACTCTACCTTCCAGGAGGTTCAACAGAGACGAGCAGAAGAAACAGCGATCCCATCCGAACCCGTTGAAGATGACAACACAACTAAACTGCGCAGGTAACTAGGCAACTAGAAGCCCTGCCTAGTTACGTGACTACGTATGGTAGGACCGTACCAAGAGGGGAGGGTTGTTTCATATTAACATCACTTCAAATAGGCTATTCCTATTGGACAATAAATACCTGAAGCTGATTGGCTACTTTTCTCGACGCTGATTGGCCAATTATAGCAGGGCTATGATTGGCAATACAAGCGGCAGGAAAAAAAGTAGCCGTCATTGGACACTACACTAGCCGCGAGCAGCTCTCTATAAAAAGAGCTGCTGTGGCTCCTGGTTAGATTGGACTTTAAGAACTAAATAAAGAGCTGAAGTTACGCTGATCTCTGAGTCTCATTCCCGCGAACCAAACAGAACTACTCATTTACAAGTTACATTATCAGGCTCCTAATAGCAATAGTTGCAACTATGGGCAGCTTAAATCTTAGTTTAGTTTGTGCTCCACGATGCCTCAGCAGCAGCTATCTGTTGTATTTGTGTTGCTCTGCCTGGATGGTGGACAAAATTCCTCATTTCCATTTTTGTAATTATGGAAATTGTAGTCTGACACTTTACTGCTATGGTATAAAATTAGGAAAGACTGAGTCAGTATACTGACAGTTATGTTAATTGTTATGTGATAGTGGCACATAATTCACCATTATGGTGTATTATGAATTCACCATAAGCAATTCTAAATAGGATGGTTTCGGCCTGCACATTCTGTCATGGAGACAAGCCAATCTGCATGGCAGCATCAAACAAACAGGATCACCATTCTGATCTACAAAACTAAAGCATAATTCTCTGAAGCCATCCAATATTGTGTTCACCATACCTGATTTGCTAACATGCAAAGAAAGTTGGCATTTGAATAGACTGCTGGTTAAGTCTATCTATCTTTCTGTACAATAATGAATAGAGGTGTAAAATTAGGATGAAGTGAAAATGGGTCTCTCTTCATGCCTTGCTTTTAGAGCTTTGATCGAGACAAAGTGCATCAGCAGAGCTAGTCTAACAAGTGTGGCAAGTGGCACTGATTTTATAATTGCTTTGCAGGTGACTATTCCAGGAAAAACTACCCAAACTATTGCCAGCACATTTACAGTAAGAGCTAATCAGATTACAAGCTTGGAACGTCAAGCTATGTTTATTGACATTGCCTGTGCTGTCATTCTCAAAGTGTCCTATTGTATACATGGTTTACTCATTCATAGTATGAGTATCTAATATTCTATTTGAACATATAAATCTCTAATATTTTTTATTGGAAGGTTGAGAATCTTATGTTTTCATTATTACAAAGAGCATCTGGGCTGAAGCATGTTGCACTGCCACACAACAAACACATGTAGAAACAGGAAGTAGGAAAGTTGAATGCTTTTGCTAAAAGGGGTGAATGGTCTATAAGAAATTGTGTACTGATAAATAATTTGTAATTAGTAAAGGAGGACAAGTCAATTACAAGGGAACTTGCTGAACCACTTTAGGGAATGATTAAAAGAAGTATTCAACTGGGTAGCATAATGATGTACTAAAGAGCCAAATCTGAAAATCAGTATTGCTTCCTTCCCTGTGTATATAAAAGGGGAAGCAAAGTAATCAAACATCTGTGGTAACACAAATTCTACTGCTTACATAATTGTGTGCCTTGCAGGTAGAAAACCACAGATCTTTTGTCATGATATCGCAGCTCATGTTTCATCATTTTGATGTCATTGGACCTAGTCTATCGTTGTGTTTCATTCAATATATTTAATAGTGAGGAAAAAAACCGAAAAATTATCACAAATTTGAATTCACCTTTTCCCACTCTCAAAATTCTTCAACTTCACTATGCAGATTGTTTTCTCAATTACCGTATATACTCGCATATAAGCCGACTTTAGAACACTTTTTTTCCCCCCCAAATTTGGGGGTTGGCTTATACGCAAATAAATCTGGCTGCCCGGCTTCGCGCGATGAGAGCCAAGACTCTCATCGCCTTCGCGGGCAGCGGCTTCACGCAATGAGAGCCAAGACTCTCATTGCCTTTGCGGGCAGCGGCTTCACGCTATGAGAGTCTTGGCTCTCATCGCCTTCGTCGGGCAGCGGCTTCGCGCGATGAGAGCCAAGACTCTCATCGCNAGCCGGGCAGCCAGATTTACTCGCGTATAAGCCGACCCCCAAATTTGGGGGAAAAAAAAAAGCGTTCACCATGGTATTTGGGGGTCGGCTTATATGCGAGTTTTTTCAAAAATCCTCATTTTGGGGCAGTTTTTAAGGGGTCGGCTTATATGTGAGATCAGCTTATATGCGAGTATATACGGTAATATGAAGAAATCAGATATTTTTAAAAAAATTTAAAAATTGATAGTTTTTCTTCCAAGTTCTAAAATGAACTATATTGGAACATAAATCTTTTCAGTCCCCATTCTTTTCATCTTTGAGATGACATGTCTCTTCAACCTCTTCAACAGGTTTTAACCACTGTTATTATTAGGGTTACATCTTAATAATTCTGTGGGTAGGAAGATGGGAATTTGTCTCTAATCAAAAATCACAGTAATAACAATTTTCTATTCTTTTTTCAATACTTGTATAGAAAGGAAATATTTTATGGATTTTTATAGACAGGAAATATGATTGTGATAGTGGTCAGGGCAGAGACCATATTGCAGTTGTATATCAGATACTTCACATGGAGAAGTTATTACTCATGCCCCTATCAATTGCATTTAGGATGATCAGATACAAGTGATGAGAAAAAACAACAACCTGTTTGGTTCTTCTGAGAAATTTTAGTTGTTTTTAGTAATTCCAGGTTCATAGAATGTCACTTTTTAACTTGCTAGAATGATCATACCATCTAGCATATCTTTTACACTTGTATTTGTCCTCTGATTTTAGCTAAAATCTCTTTAGTGACTGGACTGCAGATGAAATGAGTTTTCCCAGCAACAATAATTTATGTGACAATTATTAGGGAAAATGATGAATACTTAAGACTCATTAAGCTGATAGCAATTATCTGAAGGGCAATGGTTCTGAATGTGTGATGACATGAACACTGCAAGAACCATGTTGTATGCCTTGTGTTCCTTTTTTCTTAATTGAGGGAAGAACATGACTCTTCTAAGTAATCTTTAGAGCTATTGATGAGCAAATTTGGCTGTATTTTTATTTTTTATCCAGAAAATTGGAAAAAAATGATGTCTTTTAGCAGGATAACTCTAAAAAAACTGAACAGGAAAGAACAGATGTGTCCCAAGAGGAAAAAAAAACAACCCAATGCATTTCTATCAAAACCAGTAGGGCAATGGTTCTGAATTTGTGTATTTCTGTGCTCCTGTCTTACTGCATTTCTGTTTGCATGCAGAATGCATACATGTACATAAACTCAATCACATGCAAAGGATCGAAAAGTGAAACTCACCCAAATACATGCACATATGCACATGGACTCATTACATAGAATAAATTAAAGGTACTTCCTACTGTCAGTAACGAGTACGACATCATTTAAAAGCTCAGTTCTGTGTGTTTTCTTTACCTTGTTAAATTCTTCTTGAGCACTGCTGTTTTTGAATGCCTGGATTTCAAAAGAAATCATTACATAAGTGTGTAAACAATACAGTGGATATGATTCCTAAGTGAAGTAATTATTTAAATCTTACATTCACAAAGTTGAATTACCTGGAATATTACAACATCAGTTATTTGGGAAAAGGCTGTAGCTCAACACTATTAAATTATGCCTGAATTTCACATCTCTTCATATATCTTGATAACTATGTCTGAAACGTTGGAGTGCGATTGTCATTCATATTAGACCAGTTTTTCCAATTACATGGCTCCTTTGTGATGTAATATAACCCTACTTATACAGTATCTAGATGTATGGGAGGAACTATCTGAAACTGCCATATTTGGTTTGCTTCGGTGGGTTTTATTGCAATATGACAAACACTTATGAAAAATGACAAAAACACACTGGACAACAAAACTTTTGCTTCCTGAGCATTTTGGCTCACAAAATAATATTCAGTTTAGTTATGTGCCCTTCTTCCCAATTTGTTATACTTGCCCTTTTTATCCTCTGTTTTTGAGAGAGCTCTTTCAGCAACCATGATGGTTTTGTCTGGAGTGTTTTGATTTTTTTCTCTCTGTAGTTTTGTTTTTGTTTTGGCCTTTATTAGCTTGTTTTCCAGCACCCTGAACTATTTTTCCCTCTAGGATATTTATTAATGCAAACCTTCCTAGTCTTAGTTTATTGAAGGTGTCAATTACCAACAGTTTTTCAGAAAGCAAGATCTTTGAAATAATTTGTTGGCCAGTGACATTAGTATCATCCATTTTCCACAAAAGTCTACCTGGATTGATCTCTGAAGGGTATTAAAATATTGTGAATCATCAGATAAAAATCTTATCTTTATAAGGAAAATTACTGAAGGATCAGAACAAACAGCTAAAAATGAAACTATTATTTAAGGAGAAAGATTTAGCATTGTATTTATTTCTCATATTTTTATTTTTCTAAGAAACTAAAAAGCAAGATAGATAATTACAGCAATCCTGTAGCATTGTTTAGCCTGAAGGAAGACTGATGGTGAATTGCACTTGATTAACAAATTTACATTTCTAAACTTGTAATAACAAGGATGATGTACAAAAATATGTTAAATATATGAAGTATAAAACAAATAAACAAAACAAAATCACAAAGGCAACAAATTAAATCACATCAACAACACAACCACTTATATTATTATAAAACAGATAAAAACATAATAAAACCATCAGCAACTACTCAAAGAACTCTAAACTAACCTTTTATTGAAATGCCTAGGAAAATAAAAAAAGATAGCAATAGGTGTCCTATGAGTGTCTCTGGGAAAGGCATTCCTCAAATCAAAACATTCTTTCATTTGAGGTTATATGCCTTGCTCTATTTAGCAAGAACATGGGTGAAGACTGTAGATAAATATCAGAGGAAACACTCCTTCAATGTCCATTGCTGAACAAGATTCAAACTCCTGTAAAGATTAGCACTGTATGACTTACTTATCTCTCCAAAATAAACCTTAAAATAATTTGTATAAGCATTTTTTGCACCTTGCAGCTTTTCCATCAGGAGGAGTATAAACAAGACTGCCAAAAGTATTGGGCCTCAAAATAATCTCCAGATAATGTGTCATTGAATGCACATCCAAATCATTCGTTCTTTCAGAGTTTTATTTCAATTCATCTTATTGTCAGGATTCCAGCAGTTACTCCAATTAAATCATGAACCTCAAGCCACACTCCCAGAACTAAAACAGACTTGTGTTACAAATATAAATAAAATGTTCTAAATCAATTTTCTTGACTTTAATGGTTACTAAAAACCACTGCTATTATTATCTGAGGATTTTTCTTCTTCGAATCCGTCATGTATAATTCTCAGAGACTGCCTGGAAAAGTCCCTGCAATTTTCTCGACATAGTTTTCCAGAAGTAGTTTACCATTGCTTCCTTTTTAGGGCTGAGACAAAGTGTCTAGTCCAAAAATCATACAGCTGGTTTTATATCTTAAGGGCCTGTCACATAGGCCGACGGATGCAAAACGTATGTAAAAAGGACACAGCAGACGAGAAAATTTTGAGAAAATTTTCCATCCATTGTTATCCGCTCTACAAAAGTGGCCCACAAATTGTGCAGTAAGCAAAGCCACAACAACGGAAAGCGAACGGACGGCGAGGAGGACGTAGCCAGGATGTTAAAGCAGATGCTCCACGGAAGCACTAGCGGATTGGAAGCAGATGGAAGTGGATGGCACATCCGCAGGGCTTTCCGCGGGAGCAACAGCAGAAGGACGCGCAACGGAAGGATAACGGATGCAGAGCGGATGCCTAGTGGGATGAAGCGATGCATCACGGAAGCCTAGCGGATGCCTAGAGAGTGCAAAAAGCGTTCACTGCGCGAATGCGGGGAGGGATGCATTGCATCAGCCCCGTGGACATAAAGGGATGCAGTTCACAAGCAGGTTCACCATTCAGAGGAAAGACCTGCCCAGCAGACACAGCTCAGCCATGCAACACCATGGGGAAGAAAGGAAGCCTGTGCTATCTCTGCCCAGACCTGGGCAAGAGGGACAGGGCAACCCTCCCACCCCCTGGCCCTGACTCTGCTTCTGCTGGGGCTTTCTTGCTGCTCGGGCTGACTCTTCTGGTTCTGGGGCTTCAGCTGGCGCTTCTTCCTGGTGCTGGGCTTCTCTGGTGCTACTCTGCTGGTGCTGCTCCTGGTGCTGGTGCTGTTCTGCTTGGTGCTTACTTCTAGTGCGCTGTTCCTGGTGCTGGTGTTTCTGGCTGGTGCTTTACTCTGTTGCGCGCTGATCCTGGTGCTGGGACTTCTGCTGGTGCCTTACTCTGCTGGCGCTGCTACCTGGTCCTGCTGGTCCTGCTGGTGCTCCTGGTGCTCCTGGTCCTGCTGTGCTGCTGTGCTCCTGGTGCTGCTGGTGCCTGCTGGTTCCTGCTGGTGCTTACTCTGTTGCTGCTATCCTGGTCCTGCTGTGTGTTGGTCCTGCTGGTTGCTTACTCTGCTGCTGCTGATCCTGGTCCTGCTGGTGCTGGTGCTGGTGCTGCTACTGTTGGTCCTGCTTTGCTGCTCTACTGTTGTTTGTTGTTGCTGCACTGGTGGTGGTGTGGTGGAGCAGCCCCGTAGAACCTCGAAGCCCCTCTGATGAGGGCCCAGATGGCTCTGCCAGAGGGAGGAAGAGGCATACGCATGAACGGGAGAGGAGCAATACTCCATCAAAGAGGAAACATGAGGATGATGCTGGAGTGGCTGAGGGGAAACGAGTATCTTATGGCGGCGAAGGACACAGGCTCTATCGGAGACACCAAAAGGAAGCAGGCTGCTTGGAGAGAGAAGGCGGAGAGCCTGGGCTACACTTCGGAGGTCCTCCTCAAGCTGGTGAAGCACATGCTACACCAGACGGGAAGGCTGCACCTCAAGAAATCTGGCCAGCCACAGTCAAGCTGATGACAGAAGAGACTTACTGATGGCCAAGTGCAGCTTGCTTGGAGAGTGAGATGACGCCACGAGGAAGCAGCCCCTCTGACAACCCTCTCTCTAAAGGCAGCCCGCAGAGAGCCGTCCTCTTCGGCAAGAGTTAGCTCCTTGTCCAGGCAGGTATTGTGGGAGCGTCCCACGATGGAACCCCCCCAACAGCTGCACTCCCATGGTTGCGTGTTGGAGGACCCCCTGACACAGTGGAGCAAGGAGACGGCACTTCCACCACAGCCCAACCCGCATCCACCACAAGCTCCACTCCACAGAAAGCAGGCAGAGAGGCAGACCAGAGGGACAGAGCCACACTGTCCTGCTGGAGGATAGGGACACCAGCAGGAGCAGAGTAGATCTCCTCTTCTCAGCTGGTACACACAACGCCCCATCCTCCAGACCGCAAGCCCCTTCCTCACCTACATCAACCAGACCTCCATGAAACATGTCGGAAACCCCTGATACCAGGTGGTGAAGCGACAGGAATTCACTGATCTGCTTCACAACCCTCCACATCCCAGATGAACCTGCTCCCACCCAGTCCAGGTCTGCTCCTCCACCCCAGGTGATGTCACTGCCCTTCCAAGGCTTTCCACAGGCCCTCACCTACCAAGGCTATGGCTACCAGGGAGCTCCAGCAGCACAGGCAGCCCCTTCCCAGTCCAGGAACAGGTTACATCGTACGCCACCGATTGCCACTGACGCCACCGATGCCACCCATGCCACAATGCCACCCACGCTACAGATGCCACCCATGCCCACAGATGACCACCGACGCTTCACCTCGCTCACCTGCAGACCAGACAAGCCCCCACTACACAACTTCCTTCCTCCACCCCACAGCCAAAACCTGGCCTCAGACATCTGTCATCGGTCTTGGGGACTGACACCCCATGTCCTGGAGGAAGGGGCTACTCAACATCAACAGACTAAGCCAGCTCTCTGAGAGCTTCCTCCACACACCAGTCCCCTGTTGTCCTCTCGGGGCCAGGCACCCTTCAAGTGGCACCTCAGACCGCACTCCAGCAGAGCCACCTCCACAGCACCTGGACCCTTCACCCCTGAGACTGTGGGACACCTGTCTCGAGTGACCATAGGAGTGCCAGAGACTGGGATGTGCTACCTGTTGACTTTATCTTGCTTGGACACTTGACTTGGGTCATTTTTCTTTTACAGCTTGCTACTTAGATTTAAAGATTATCTTTGCGCGTCACCACATCTTGCTTCTATTTTCCTTGGTAAGTAATAAATGTCTTCCAGGTCGCGCAACTTTTTAGATGAATGGTTTAAGCTCTGCGCATGCGTTGTGGGAATGGGTAAGATAGCAGTGGAGGCAGATACCTTTGGGTAAGGTTAATAGCTGATGGAGGGGATTCGGGATGGGCGGTGATTAACCTGTGGGATAGGCAGGATACGTGGGAATGGGTCAATAGCTGTGGGATAGATAAAAACTCCAGCTGCAAGCATAGTGGGACTGCATGGTCCCACTTCCCCAGTGCCACCACCTATGGCCCTTTATTATCAATAACAATGTAAGCATTGATCCACACATTTGAACATAAACACAACTCTTTATTAAATGCCCTGTTCATTGTAGGCCCACCCAACATACATGGCCACAATCTCATCGTGTGATGCAGACAGGCTGAAGAACGCATCCATCTAATCATCTATCATCCTGTCTTGCACTTCCACCGCTCCAGCTGCGGGAGTTGCACCAATGTTTTCAGAGGTTGCGCTGCTTCTTCCCTTTCATATGAGCTTCTGTTGGCGGCCTTGCACATCTTCACTGTCTATCAGGTTTCGCACCTTGCCTCCATCCGCCAGGCTCCATCGTCCCCAATTGCCTATGCTGCGGGTCCACGAGCCTGCTTCTGACCAAACTGCGAGGTGTAGCGGTGCGCTGATGAGATTGTGCAGGGATGCAGCAAGCTTCCATGCACATCTCCTCACGTCTCTCAGCGATGCTTGCATGGTGGTGGAGAAGTACCTGGAACCTGTTTGGCCAGGATGCAAAAGGCGTCTCTCCACCACCGTCTTGCCCTGGACAGCCTGTAGTTGAAGAATCCTCTCTTCACGGGTTGAGAGGAGTCTGGAAGTGTAGGCTTCATTGAGTTAGGGTTTCTAGAGGAAGAAGGCGTGTCATTCCCCCTACGATGAAGTAAGGGCACCCCTTTGCGTGTGTCCATTGGGGCAAGGGGGCTGATCTGGGAAGCCATGATGAGGCTTACTGTTCCAGCCAGCCTTGCTTGAGGTCGACTTGGCGTTGTATACCGGCACTCTGAAGCTGACCGTTTGCTGAAAGCATCGATGTACATGAACTTTGTAGTCAGACTCGACCATTGGCTGAAGACGATGAGCTGAAGAAGCCCTTGTAGTTTAGAAATAAGTGGACCCGTGACTTGCTGGGAGCTCTTGCAGCACATGCTCCATCCTATGGGGCTCCAAACGGTCGCTAAGGGGGGAAGTTTCCACTTCTATACTCACTGCTCTGCAACTTTCTTCAGATCCTTCTTCAGTGGGGGGCACTGGAGGAGCTCCTCCTGTATTCTTCGAATGATGGGCCTGCACTTTCTGACCACAATGCTGATGGTGATGACCCCCAGCTTACTGCATGCTCCTGTAGTGGTCCCTGAGGCCAGGTGGCGCAGATGTTTTCAGTGCCACCTTGAGTCCAGGCTCCAGGCTGGGCCGAAGTTGCTCTGCCTTGGTCAACCTGGGTTCAGCCGCTCCACAACTCGTCCAAACATGGCTGCTGCATCCTCATGTCAAATCTGGATAGAAGAGGTCTTCGGTCCTGAGCCCACCCACACGTTGTTGATACAGTCCTACTCTGCTCTTTCTTCCGCATCCTTCGGACCCCAACACTTCTGGACGCCTCCTTTTCTTCCGTGTAGAACACAGTTGGAAAGAGCCTGTAGATGCGCTTCGCACTGTTGCAGATATCGAGTGCTCCTGAAATAAGGATGTGTGGATATCCATGGTGGAATGACTGATGCTTGTGGAAGAGCAAAGAGCAGTATGAAGGCTGAAGAGGGTCTGCACAGCAGCTGCTGAGAAAGTTGAGATCCAGTGAGTGTCCGCCCTTTTTATAGGAAAATATAGGTTCCAACTAGTGTCCTTTTGCATCTCTAGACACCTCTCAGGACATCCTTAATATGGCCTAGATACGCCTTGGCAATACGTTTTTCCTTTTTAATGCTTTATGCCGAGGCTGCCTATCCCCTTTATCCTTGTCGTCGTTCCGTGCTACTAAGTTGCTGCCCTGTCCCTTCCGCGTCCGTTTTGCTTCCTCCCTGTGTCTGTTTTCCGCTGGAGCGGCATGTTGAGTTGCGCGGATGTGCACGGAGATGCCTTGCGGATATAGACGGACGCGTAACGGATGACTACGGATGTCTAATGGATTGTACCTGTTGTGTAGCAGATGTAGAACGGAGCGCATTGGATATATTTTCCACTCAAAAAAATTTTGTTGCGGCTCAAAACTTTTGAACGGATTGAATTTCATAGCATGGATGCTGGACGAATAGAGAGGTGAGTACAGAACAGAAGCATCGCGTTAACCATCGGATGGCAAGTGTTTTTCTCCGTTTTACATCCTCTTTCCATCCATTGGTGCTTTGTGACAGGGGCTTAAGCAGGAGTAGAATTCCCAATCTCCCAGTTTTTAGCCCAATGACTTAATGAGAGTATAAAGAGTATAAAAAAAAAACCTACCACAAGATCGAATAGAATAGAATAGAATTTTTTATTGGCAAAGTGTGATTGGACACACATGGAATTTTTCTTTGGTGTATATATGCTCTCAGTGTAAATAAAGGAAAAAAAATATGTTCATCAAGAATCATAAGATACAACACTTAGTGATAGTCATAGGTTACTAATAAACAATCAAATCATACTAGGAAACAAATAAAATACTATGACGTGTAAAAATACAAGCAGCATGGTAATAGTCATAAGTGGGAAGAGATAGGCACAAGAAGTATTAAAATCTACTTGTCGACGAATAATAGTAATACAGTCTTAGTCAATAAATTGATAGTGTTGTGGAAATTAGTTGTTTAGTAGAGTGATGGCATTTTGGAAAAAATTGTTGAAACAATTTATGTCCAGGATGTGTGGGGTCTGTAGATATTTTCACAGCCTACTTTTTGACTTGTGTAGCATACAGGTCCTCGATTGAAAGTAGGTTGGGAGTAACTGTTTTTTCTGGAGTTCTAATTATCCTCTGAAGTCTGTGTCTGTCTTGTTTGGTTGCAGAGCCAAACCAGACCATTATAGAGGTACAGATGACAGACTCAATAATTCTTCTGTAGAATTGAATCAGCAGCTCTTTCGGCAGTTTGAGTTTTCAGAGTTGGCACAGAAAGAACATTCTTTGTTGTGCTTTTTTGATGGCTTTTTTATATATGTTCATTTTAAATCTTGAGATACAATAGAACCTAGAAACTTGAAGATCTCTACTACTGATACTGTATTGTCTAATATCGTAAGAGGTGGTTGTATAGGATGATTTCAACTAAAATCTATCACCATTTCTACAGTTTTGAGTCTATTTAGTTCAAGATTGTTCTGGTTTCACCACAAGGTTACTTGTTCAACCTCCTGTCTCTGTGCAGATTCATAAAGATAAATTTTTTATGTTACAGTACAAATACTAATAAATGCAAATACTTTTATTAGTATACTAATAAAATTATTATTTTAGTAGTATTAGAATGTTTTAATATGCAATGGGCTCACTTAAATCTCAGCAAAATATTAATGTTATTACATATACAATAAAAAAATCCCAATGAATTTTTATGGAGATTATGTCAAAGTCGCATAAATATTTAAAGTGGGTGGGTAAAAATTCTATTGAAGAGCAAGAGGCAGGTGAACTTTTGAGAAAAACTAGAGAACAGCAGGGGAGAATGTTAGAATATGGGAAAGAACCAGTAATTCTTTTTTCTACCACAAATTAACTTATTACTGATAGTTATTACACAGTCATTCCTTCTCTGGTTTACTGAAGGATTCAGGATGGCGATTAACAACCGATTGTAAAATAACATAATAGAGTTTTCCAAAAACACTGCATTTAAATTTTTAAATTTTCCATGCTTCAGAAATGCAAATTCAAACCCCATTTTTATCATCAATTTGTGATTTATTAAGCATTCACTGTAAGGCTTTTCATCCTAGTGTCACTGGGTCCTGATTTTTTCCAGTCTTTCACAAAATAAGTAGATGCTGCACTTACTGAGTTGCAGACAGCAACTCCTCTTTTCAAAAGACTCTTCTTTTTAAATCATTGCCATTTTTAACAAATCAGCCCATAGTTAACTAATGTAAAAAATTACATATTCACTGGTTTATATAACATTAACAACTCCCATTTCCTAATATATAATGTATTGAAAGCCCATGTCACACTGCACCAACGGATGGAAAGAGGATGTAAAATGGAGAGAAACACTTGCCAAACGTTAGTTAACGCGATGCATCCGTTCTGTACTCACTGCGTCCGTTTTTCTTCCTCTCTATCCATCCA